>JAZHYW010050291.1:0-92368 GCA_037355805.1 Ixodes ricinus
CGGTTCTGGCGTCCTTGTTCTTCTTGTTCGCTCGTGCCTCTTGCGAAGGCGACCCGGTAGAAGGCAGCTCATGAAACTCGTGGTGGTTCCAGGAGTCCAGAATCCATGGTCTGCTGCAACTCCCGCACCGTACTGACGATCGGCGAAGTGGCACCAGGGAAGGATAGTCCGGTGCGAGGTACTTGGACCCTCCGCTTGCGCTGGGTTTCTTGCCGACCCAGCTTGGAACGCCTGCTGTACCATGTCAAGTTAGGCTTTGCACTCACTGTGAAGTGGGCTGGGATGGCGTTGTCGCCCTTGGTGTGCTCGGGAGCATGCTGGAACACATCAGCTTAAGTACAGGACTGCCGATACACTGAGACTGGCTACTGTCCTCGTCGGTAGGGGCATGGCGCGTTGCGTTGATTAAGAAGTAGAGCCATGCGCGTAGGTATCAGAGGCTGGGTGTCGTTGTGAATATAACATCGTCGCTCTCCAGCAACGAAAACGGAAGAAGCAAAACGGCGCTGCTCCATTTGTTTGCCAACGATTAACCGTCACAGAAACGCTGTCTGCAGGATACGCCGCGCGAATCACAAGAGATGTTACATACTGATTTGGCGTTTCAAAGCCTCAACTCTATAAATCAAACGCAAAACAATACAATAACATACGTGATCTGGCTCATCTTCGATAAAAGACATAACAAGTTAACTCAGCAGATAGATCAAGTGGATGGTGTACACCAAACAGATATGAAAGATTGCCTACGTTATACTACCATCTTTATTAACTAGATATAACTCATTAATATTTGATTTATTCCTGTGTAGAAATCAAATGCAATGTATGAAACCGAGAGAGTATGATTTTTACGATTGTTGTTTAAATGTGCGCCCCTGAATTTTCATGTTCACAATGTGTTTTCCTTGTGGTTGTTTCCACCCAGCGCTTGCTTGTTTTTTTGCTTTTTTTAGTGTGCAATAGCAAAGTATTGTTATGATTACTTTTTTGATGCTGCTGATTATTAAGGGTCTATGGACTCGGCTGACTGCAATGGTGCAGTTTTTGTGTTCTTTTTGTCGATCCTTTATTGCTTCTACAAGGTGAAAACTAAGCGATTTATTTTATTTGAAAGCGAACAACCGCGTTCTGTTCTGATTTATCTGTTTATTTCGTCCAACAGATGACGCGCGAATTGACGGATCTTTTTTTCTTTCATATAAAATTTCTCTTCTCTCTCACTCTCTTTATTTATTTATTTATTTATATATATATATATATATATATATATATATATATATATATATATATATATATATATATAGGTGAAGTAAGTAAATGTAAAAACAATGGACCGGGGAAAAGTTAGTAAGTCAAGATGCGTACTGTCGGAGTTACTAGTTTGAAGTTTATTACGACGTTTCGAGCGGAGACCGCTCTTCGTAGTATGGTTATATATATATATATACTGGGTGAAACAAGGAGACGGCAGGCTCTTTAAATCGACCGGAAAATTCGGTTTCTTAACCTATCGCGCTACGACTTTGTGCGGCGTTGCCCACAGATGGTGCATTTTTTTTGTAAAATTTGCAAAGAGCGAACTTACCTGAGGAAAAAGTAAAGAAGAGAAAAGGCTTAGCTCCTATGGAAACGCAGCGACGCCACCGGTCTGCAAACAACACGGCGCCGTTTCGCACGGGAGACAAGAGATGGCGCAACGAACGCCGCCAACGAACGAGCATACGGCGCCGAGAGCCGGCACTTTAGCAGACGATCCTTTCGACTCAAAAGCGGCTCGCGTTCCGCAGGCGGCGACAGTCGCAGAAACAAAAACAGGCGCGGTAACAACAAGGAACTGCAGTTCGCTTGTCTGCTGAACACGCCGGCTCTCGGCGTCGTCTGCTCGTTCGTTTGCGGCAGTTGGCGTCGCGACCGCTTGCGCCATCTCTTGTCTCCCGTGCGAAACGGCGCCGTGTTGCTTGCAGACCGGTGGCGTCGCTGCGTTTCCATAGGAGCTAAGCCTTTTTCTTTCTTTACTTTTTCCTCAGGTAAGTTCGCTCTTTGGTACACGAAAACCAACCTCTTATTGACACTGCACATCGTTAGCACGGGCGGGCGGGCCGGTTCCGGTCCGGCGGGCGCGGGGTCTCGCGTTTCACCCTGTATATATATGTATACATACGTAACTAACAACTAATAACTAATAATAATAACAATATATATATATATATATATATATATATATATATATATATATACTTTTTTTCTTCAAAATGAAAATGATAAAAGACCGAACGGACGATCAAATTCCTTATGCCCATTTTCGATGATTTGTCAGAACTTCTTCACTCACCTTCATCCCTGCACTGTCGGTTAATGCTGAGAATGCTCATATTGGGCTGCGGAGTGGAAGTGTTTGTATATACGTAACAGCCTATTACGCTCGTAGAACTTCCAATTTTATCTCCATTAAAAAAAAGAAAGAACATAGAAATAAAAAGAGATGATACAGGTCAGGTAGTGAACTTTTGCTTTCAACATCATGGAAACCCAAGAGTTGTTGCGTGTCGCCCCGCCCACAATGAAAAGAAACAGGAATATGAAGTCCGACTGAACGTTCCCGCATTCGCTTCAATCTTATTCCCTTCTATAGACCTTTGCATCGTCAATCACCCCGGGCGAAAAATGCTGAGTCGCTGAGCTGTGGGCGCATGCGCATTGTCCGATATACCACGCAGCAGATCAACAACGCGTGCTCAGAAGGCGTTCCACGGCCCAGCAGACAAAGATGGCAGCGCGCAGAAGGCGATTTTCGCAAAGGAGTCTATCCGTGTATGTGATGCTGCAGCGCTCATCAGCGCAGATTATCGCTGGCTCTCTATACTCCGTTTCCCAGCGAAGCCAACTAGGCAGAGCCAAAAGTGCAACGTCACGGCGCTCGTCGTCTTTATGCTTTTCCTGTCAGCGGCTGAACAAATCACGCATAGAAAAATCACAGGAAGGTCCATTGGTGAATTCTTCGGGAATGCGTTAGCCTGACGCCTTGGAAACGCCACACACATCCCCCCTTTGGAAAACGCCAACGCTGACCCTTTCACTTTTTTTATTTCGGCCCTTTTCTTTTGCTTTATTTTTTGCTGCCTCTTTTTGGCCTCGTTACGGGGTCAGTGTTAGCGTTTCCCAAAGGGTGACGTGTGGGGCGTTTCCCCAAGGGATCATGCCTGGCGGAATTCCCAAGAATCGCTACCAGTGGGTCTTCCTGTAGTTATTTCACCCTCTACTTGTGCTCTGCCTGCCAGACTACGTCGACGCCCTGGATACGGTCATCCATGTCACTCTTGGAAAGAACCACGTCCGTACCACTCGTGGAAGGAACCACATCCATCGTTTTAACTATATATACACACACACATCACAGCCCACGCACCGCTACAACGGAAACCCAGAGCGAAGAGGCAACCGGCGACAGCAGAGCAGCGGCTGAGCACGCCGGCATTCCACACCGCGCCGCGGCGCAACACCAAATAACACAGCCGTAGTGCTGAATAGGAAGCGTCATCAGAAAAGGCCAACTCTAGGCGCCGAATTGGACACGACGATTGCGTCAATATTCGGCTCAAACTTGGCTCGAAGCCGGGTGCTGACGCAGCACTCGTTTCAATCTGTGTCCAGCGTAGGCCTTCGCTGGTGACGCCATCTCATTCAGCACTACGGCTTTGTTATCTGGAGGGTGTTGCGCGGCGCGCTTCTCCTCTCTGCCTCCGCGCCCGGCTGTGCGCGCGTGACTTTGCCAAAAACGAAAGGGCTTGTTTTGACCAAAACTCGGCGGTGTCTGTCAGTTTGTCAGCACCGGGGAGAAATGGAGAGGTTGACGCGTGCTCGCGTCAGCGCTTTGGACCAATGGAAGCGTCGCACGCGACAACTGACAAACGTAAGACACCGCCGCGCTTTTCGTCAAAACGAGCGTTCTAATGCTACGTATTAAAAAATTTAAAACCCTAGATAAACTACATTCTGCATAAGCGAATTATCACAAAAAAGTAAGCCGTATCACCTATTTTTGAAACACCGTGAATTCTGACATGCTTGTTGAGTTCAAATCCACAAGAAACAAAGTTGACCGCTAGCGTCGCATAAAAGCGAAATCAAAGTATCATCCAAGCTATTATTTGCTAACGTTATCAACAACCCTAAGAAAATATGAAATGTTGTTAATTCCGTGACATGCAGAAATTGGCTTGACCCCACAAGATACGCAAAATTATTGTTGACGGCAATATTATGGCCGGCGAAAATCTCGCTCACGTGGTAAATAGACACTTCACAGACATTGGAGGATCACGCGGATTCGCCCAGCGCGTGTAAACGAGCACGCTCCGATCAACACGAATCAATAGAACTACCTAACTCAGTCATGGTAAGCCTCGCTATGGTAAACTCGCCACTCCTTGTAAAACGTATGAGCTCATAAAAAAAAAATTTCGATGTCGCCTTATTATATGGCACACAGTGTTACTAATTACAGCCGACACATACTTTATCGGAAGGGCTTTAAATTCGTCTACACCGGCAGCGACATTTTAATTTTTTTCTACGAGCTCATACGTTTTTTCCGGGTGAATTGAAGGTGGCGAGGATTCACCCATATACAAAGGAGGGTGTAGAACCTCCTCCAAAACTACAGGCCGATTTCAGTGTTATCAATTCTTTCAAAAATATTTGAAAGGATTATTAAAACTCGACTTGATGACCTTTTTCAGAAGTATCATATAATCAAGAAATGCCAGTACGGATTGCAGTAAAAAGAAACAAGTCCACCGAGAAAGCTCTGCTAAATGCAAAAGATAAGATATTACATAACATCGAAGGCTTAAATCGCAACAAATCCATGGGGCTTTTCCTTGACCTCAAAAACGCGTCTGATACGATGCAGCATGGCATACTATAGCTAATCAAAAAGCTTAATTAATGTGGAATTCGTGGTGTTCCCTTTGAAGTTACTGATAAATTATTGAAAGAGATCACATGCCGTGTGTTAAGATTAACATGGTTTCATCTAACAAGCTTGAAATAAAATACGGCGTACCACAAAGGACAATTTTGGGAATACTTTTTTTTTCTGGTGTACATATATGATCTAGCATCTCGAATTCACCAGAACTAATCATGTATGCAGACGACACAAACGTGTTTTTTTTTAACACAACATCTTTGGAATCACATGAAGTGAAAGCAAACAATTACTCTGTAAAGCTGTTAGCCTTGTTGAAAGAAAATAAATTACAACCAAATGCAAAGAAAACAAAGTACATAATTTTCAACCGATTAACAATCAAAACGACAGAAAACTATGTTAAGTTTGAAAAATTAAGTAATCCGGCAAGTCAAGGAACTCAGGTTTCTTATGCTGTGATTTTCCGAGAGTTCACCTGAACCCACGTCAACAGGTTAGCCTAAGAGCTATCCTAAGCGGTTGGTTGTATTTATAGAATAGAAAAAACTTGATACCAACATGGTTTAAAAAATTGCTCTACATTTTCTTGTGTATTGGCATGGGGGACAACAACGACATCTAACTACGATAGATTGCCTGATTTTGCAAAACAGAGTTCTTCGATTATTAAAAAATAATAAGAGTAAAGTGGAAGAAACTTCCTACTGAGACCACTTTTCATTAAATTTAACATATTAGAAGGCCGACAAACTATATTACTTTGAATTGTTCCAATGAATGTACAAATCAGACCGCAGCACAATTGGACACGATGATGTGGCGCCGTATTACTCATTTCAATCGTTACGCTCAGGAAGGCCCTGAGAATTAGAACTACTCATGGACAAAGTTAACCGAAAACCGGGCAGTCACGCTACTTTAATTTGCACAGGAAGTTCTGTCAACTTTACATGTTCAATCTTGAATTTCAAGAATCTTGTTCGAGACTTTCTTTTTAAGACATGACGTCACGCTTCCATAAAAGATCTAATGCTTATTGTTACTTTCACTTGTATCACTACGATTTTTGGTTATATCACTGGATGCTTTTATC
Organism: Ixodes ricinus; assembly: GCA_037355805.1. Classification (NCBI taxonomy): domain Eukaryota; kingdom Metazoa; phylum Arthropoda; class Arachnida; order Ixodida; family Ixodidae; genus Ixodes; species Ixodes ricinus. The sequence goes on from JAZHYW010050291.1 coordinate 6,030, forward strand.
ACTGGATCTTTTTTTCTTTTCTTTATTATTTCATTGTCAACTGATAGTTACTTTTATACCTGTGATTTCTGCTGCGTCTATTGCACCAGCAAATATTTTATCGCGTCTTACTTTTCTCACATGTTTATATTATCATATCTATAGTATACCTGTATCGTATATATTTAACGTGCATCTTTTGCAGATTTGCTTTTATATTTTCTCTTGTTATGTTTACATTGTTCTTTCGACAAATTTAAATTCATGCTATGCGAGTTATTTTTCCACAATGTAATATTTGTTTGTAAAGCTGGAGAATCTATGTTTGAAGTGTATTTGTATCAGTGTATAATATATTTATATTATGGCATTGCCGCACTGCCTGAACCAAGTTTCAGGGGGCTGGATCTTGGTTCAGCTGCTACTTAGCAGCGCCAAACTGCTAAGTAGTAGCTTTTTTTCTTCTTCTTTTTTCCGCATCCTCGTTACAATTGTACTATTTGTGCCGAAATAAAGACGTCAATTCAAATCAATCCAATAACCGCGTTAAAACCGGCCAAGGTAAGCAACACGATGATAGAAACGCGCAGCAAACTGGAGCTCTCTTCCTTATGGGCACGTTATAAAAAAGTTGGGGCAGAACATTGTTCCGCCTCATGCAAATAAAATCTCGCGGAGCGTGTTCACATGAATCCTGGCAGCACAAAAGAAAGGCTGAATTAGTAAGTAAGGTTCAAAACTACCGAAAACGGTTATCGGTTTGCGTGACATACTGTCTTTTTACGCGTTACTAGAAAAAAATCATCGACTACAATTACTATTACTCTTGGTCTAGTACAGGGCGTTTATACTGAGAGAGTTTTGGCCAATGGGCGGGCTTGTTGGCCGCTAGAACAAGCGGATTTCAGCGGTAACACAATATGGCGTGCTAACATCTTGTTCATTCTGAGAAATCCGCGTAAGAGTTCTATGAGTCAGAGCCACAGCCAGCGGACGGAAGTGATCATCCCAGTTGTCAGACTACGCTGCTGTGGTTGCCAGGCTGTCAAAATCTCCTTAAGAAGGCCAAACTCTCAGTATAAACGGCTCTGGTCTAGAAGTATTCAATAGACCCTTTCCGAAATTCAGTCTGGCCACTTTGATCACTATCATCATCTGTGGAACGGCATCTGTGCCATACCAATGGCGGCCTTCTAGTGACAGATAAAGGAAGACGTTGAAGATGCTCCTGAGCGGATGTTGCGCGGCCTGTACATTCGGGGGATCAGTACGACGTGACGTAGAAAGGGAACACAAGAGCTAACGCGTTAGCGTTATGGCTTAATAACTCAGATTCAGTCAATCTGTGCAGACGGCGCACACATTTGGTTTTAAAGCACTTCGGTGTATAAAATTTTCTCGCGGCATCTGGAGTGGGTGGAGCTTTGTTCACGAGATGCAGGTTCTTGGTCACCATCGAACTGGAAGTGATCCAAGAAAGAGCTCACACTGAACAATTCCTCAGCGTGCCGTTGACTTGCGAAAGCGAGCGACGGTTGCCGATAGCAGCTAATTTCCGCCATTGATATGGCAAAAACCTAAACTGCTTTACGAACCGCCAGATGGCACTGAATTTCGGAAAGGATCTATTAGATTACTTGAGTGAGAGAGAGTACTTAGACATTACTTCCAAAAGTAACCGTTACTTTTTCAATTACTTTAGGAGGCTTCATACAGTTCTCACTTAGAACCATAAAAAAATTCAGTAAAAAATATAATTGCTCACGTCTCGAAAAAAAAAAAAAAAAAAAAAAACTTAACTGGATGAAACTAAATAAATAAATATAAGTACGAGATCCGCTCCAAGATATCACACAAGCTTATTGACGAGTTTTCTTTAGGTATGAAAAACGGGGGCTATATTGTAAGAGAATCACCGGACTACTCATTGTAACAATGGCAATCCCTGGAGAATTGGGAACCAGGAGAACAAAGGACCAACACAAATCGTGGAGATTTGTGTTTCTCCTTTGTCCCCTTGTTCCCCTTCTCCGGAATTATTATCGTTATTATTGTCCAGCTCGCTCGGGCAACTTCGCATTAATTGCATTATCATCATAAGCTTAAAATGCAGGCCGTTCACCCTTGTTCGCGCTAGACTGGTGGCAGCTGTCAAACCCCGTTTGCTCTACGGAGGTCTTACTCCTGATTAGCTCAGTTGGTAGAGCGCTCCACCTGTAATGGAGAGGTCCCTGGTTCGATACCCGGACTCAGGCGGCGGATTTTTTCCAGTGCCGCACCAGTTATCTTGCTGTGTTTGGAGGATTGTGTATTTCCTTTGCCCCCCTTGTTCCCCTTCTCCAGGGATTATTATCGTGACGTTTTTGGACGCGGTCAACACACCAGTTGGAGACGCGTTCCAGGCACCATAGTATTTGTACGTATACCTACCTAATAGGGATCTGCGGTTAACTTTTTGCCGCGGTTAGCAAACGGGTCCAGGTGTAGCGTGTTAGGAGGCGGGGTTTGGAGCTGTCCGGAGCTTCCTGGCTCGTGACGACGACCATTCCCCGAAGTGAAGAACCTAGGGGTCCAGTGGAGGTGGAGAATTGGTAACGTAACGAACGGTTTAATTACATGGTTGCGATACAGTCGTCAAATCCGAGAGAACTCCTGAGCAGACTCCGCGCTCCGCCTTATATAGGGTCCGTTTTCTCCCTCACTCCCCCGCCAGGGCAGCAGGTGCGCAGCAGCAACCCGCCGTCAAGTGCGTCGTAGCAAAGTCCGCCGCGTCGTAGCCAGAAGTGCGTCGTAGCCATGGTCCTCCGCAATTAGGTCATGCCTCTCTCCCTTTCCTGAGCGCGCCAAGCCCCACGCACGCACACACGTCCCGTTGACGTCACGGACTCGTCGAGACCTGTCTCCGCAGTTAGGCCCGGCCTCTCTCCCCTTCCGGAGCGCACTAAGCCGCACGCACGCACACACGTCCCGTTGACGTCACGGGCGCGTCGAGACCTGTCTCCGCAGACGCAGACACGTAGGCGCCGGTTCCGTACTCCTCGAGACCTTGCTCGCGTAGGCCCCGTCCAGCAGGCGACGTTCCCGGACAGATCATGACTCGTTTCCGCCGCGTTGAAACTCGGAAGAAGGTCGCCGAAGGTTCCATTCTTAACAGCAGTCACAACAGTCTGCGCGGGCCACGGGCCGGGCTCGGGCTTCACGACTACGTTCGCGAAGCGCCCGAGCCAGACACGGGCCTTGCATTCAAGTCTACGAGGCGGGCCGAAGCGGGCCGAGCCGGCCGTTACTTTTTTCAGTAGCAATGTTTTTGGCAGTTGGTTCGGGGGTTGCTTGCGGGAGGGACCACAGTGATGGAGGTCCAAATGCTGAACGCATGTGTGTCTGTGTTTTCATGTGTGTGTTGTACGGTTCGGTGTCTGTGCACGAATGCTCCTCCCAGAGCACAAGCGCCGTAGCGTTCATTTTCGTCGCCTCCGGCGCCGCCGTCGTACAGTCGCTTCTCCTCATCAGTACACGCACACACGCGCCTACACAATACGTACGCCTCGCAGGCGTACACCATCTGCACGTACTAGTGCGTGCAACCACAGTATCGGTGAAGAGGTTCCCCTCAGGGGTGCTTTTCCTAAACAATTCTTCACCGACCACCACACAGCGGTGGGCGGTTGTACACAACGAGGTGGGCAATTTAGAACTTTGACCGTCTTTGGTCCGAATCCGTCAAGACGTTTCCCTTCCTTCGCAACTTTGGCCCATGATTTTGTTTACTGTTGCTAACATTTCTATTTTTCAGTCCTTCTCAATACACGTGCCTGCTCAAAAAAAAAAAAACACATGGGGTGATTTTTTTTATTAATAATACTAATATTAGCAGCAAAATTTAAAAAATGCTTACTTCAGCGACTATGGGGTACCATAGTCAACATGTGTAGCAGACAAGCGAGCAGCAATGCCGCGCAATGTGAGCCATTCATACTGGGCTAAAATAGAGCGGGGCTCAGCTGATCCGTAAAAATTAGCCTCAAGCCGGGCCGGGCCGGGCCGGCTGTCGAAATGGATAGCGGGCCGCCGGCGGGCCCGGGCCCAAGGAACAGCGGGCCGGGCTCCTAAATATCGTCCCGTGCAGACCTCCAAGTCACAGTCTGTACTTCCGCAATGGATAAAAAAAAAACGCTGAGCCAGTACTGCCAGATTTTACAGGCAGATCGGCTTTTCACTACTTTCTCATCTTGAATTTTTGTCGCTAGGTGACTCAGAGTCGCAACTTGATGAGCTTATTTTGTGGCCTATTCCGAGAAACTCTCACAAGGATCCCTTCTGGGAGCCTTAGCACGCTTGTTATCTCTCCATGACCTCGCTATTCCCCGAAATCCAGCCGACCCTATTTGCATTTGTTTAATTTGAGTGCCCAACAATGGCTGAAGCCTACACATTGGTGCACTTGGTAGTAACAACGCAGATTATACATATAAATACAAAAAAAGGTTTCATCATTTCACACATTTCGTTACAAAAAAATTAAATAGTTACAAAGCATAAACATTATTTGAATACCCAAAGCAAGCACTTCTTAAATTGAGGTAAGTTAGGATTGAAAATGTCAATGCCATTTGATTCCAGACGATTGAAATAGTTTTGCAGTCGGCCTGAGGGTGACTTGAAATCAGTATGATTGACATGGAATGTGCTATTGTAACGAACATTTCTGCCGGGTATATGATAGTTAATGGATGAGACCAGAGAGAACCAGCGTGACAATGTTTGGAAGACTAAGAAAACAAAAAATGCCAACAATCTTTTTGGTGCATTTCTTTTTTCTTTGTGTTAAACGCGCGACATTCGCAGTTTCAAAGCATGTCTGAAAGCCTTCGGCGTCGAAAAATAAGAAAAAAGTTTTGAACACGGCAGCTGCTGCAGGGTTTGCAAGCTGCCAATATGATTTCGCATCTCGGTCTTCCTGCAGTTTGCCTTAAATACCCCAAGAGACACAACATCTTTATTCAACCCTGGAGGGTTGTGGCACCACAGAAAGGCCATTGGCCCATGCCTGTGGTGTCGCACTACTAATGTTTTGCAACAACTGGAAAAAAAAGACAATAAGGCACACAAAGTTTGCTTTTTTTTTTTTTTCAAAGACACCGAAAGATAGCCCACTTCTAGTATTTGCAGGGCCCTAACCAATGGCCTCGGCATAAATGGTGTTAGAAAGTCACGGCGGGGGATAAGCGAACGTTCCTGACTGGGTGGGGAGTGGACAGTCGTCTTTGGTTCATTGCCCCTCCCGCGATCACAAGTTTCCCAGGTCGCAAAATCTAGAACTAGCATTTTACAGCAGAGCTGTTAAGGGCTAGTTTCCCTAGGATGGTGTCCAGTACCAAACAAATGTCGAGACAACACTCTGGTTTTTACCGTCGCTCATAGATGGCAGTAGCTGTCCAGAGTGTTGCGTTTGCCGGTTGTTTGCTTGCCGCCGTCGCACATAGATCACGGCAACCTTTCCAGCCTCGGCAACCAGACAACTGGTTGCTGCCGTCGCTCATAGATGGCGGCAACATTTTTTCGGAGGAAGAAGAGCGGGAACGGAACGAGCGGCAATGTGCGAAGCAGCGCGAATGATTTCGCAACCGCCGCGAGGCCGCTGTCGCCTAAAATTCCACTGCGTCGAGCGCTTCAGATTCCCTTGCGAAAGAAGAGCCGATCGCTCGCCTGGAAAGCCACCGCTGAGAACAGAAACTACAGCTCTGCTGCTTTTCCTTCTTCACCAGAATGGAAAGGCTGAAAGTTTTTTTTTTCTTTTTTTATCGTACATTGAAAGTTAGCTTGCTATTTCCACCTGATTTGCTTTCGGTTTTAGGTGGGCTATCTCTTGGGATATTAAGCTAGTGTCTTCTCATGGCTACGCGTCGCTTCTGCATCGCATGTCAACGCACGCCTCGCTCCAGCTGCGTTGCCCGTAGCACCAATAATATTAGCGTCCTCACTCGGCTTGGCCGTCCTGGATCTTGAGACAGTAGTGTCATTGCCTTCCCTGCCTGCTAGCCAGACACAAACTGCTACTGACATACAGACGACCAAGCCTTGCAAGGTGATTGGCCAATTGGTCTCGGTTGCCGTGGCAATCACCATTTAGATCCATTCAAATCTTTGAAGTTGTACCAAGATCGTTGTGGAGCATCATCATACTGAAAGTGTTCCTCACCAGTATAAGTGTCTTTGGCACTGTGCATGCAATCCCGTTATCAATCATGCTTATCCCCACAGATCTCTTACAATGATAGTGTTCTTGCGCATTTCAAAACGGGTGCATTATTTTTCAGTGCCACCAAGCAACGACACCGCATGCGGTGGCAGCACAAAGATGCACGCCTGTTTCTCCAGTTTGTGGCTAACGAAATTTCGGTACTCAAGAAATTTTTTTATAAAGCAACCTGTCGCCGGGATGTTGGATCGGCTCACCAATAATGGAAAGGTCAAGGAGAAACTGCTCATTACATGAACCAAATGGTGACCACACAGGAAGCTTGGCGCTCCTTTCCCAGGATCCAGTGACCTAGCCCTGACCACCATGGCCCAGGCTCGCTTATTGGTGAAAACAGCAGAGCTTCTCTCAAACACCAGACTTCCAGCATGGCGCTCGTTGCCTTTCACTGTGCTTTAACAGTGCGTGCCGCACCCGAGGCTTGCACTGGAGGCAGGACTAAGGTTTAGCCAAAGCTCCACCCTGCCTTTGTTATCCTAAAGGTGTGCCTGTATGTTTCATTGTTTTGTTCATCTTGTTTACTTTTGCAAGTTCCATCTTGGTAGCATTCCGGGTAAGACAGTATCAAAATATTCATCGTTAAGTCTAAAAGCTTGAAAACTTCAGGACGAGTACGCTCGGTAGTAGGTGGCTCCTTCCAAGAGCCACCGATCTCTGCCGCTCCCTCCCAGGCGAAGTTACGCAGGGGCCATTTGGGGACAGAGAACATGTGAAGGAATTCTGCAGGAGTGCAGTCCTCTATGTGTCAGAACTGTGATGTGACAATTGTATTTCAACCAGGCAGTGTACCACTGTATGTATGCACATGTGTGCGTGCATGCCTCTCTTTAGCAGTGTGTTCTTTACCCCCCCCCAAAGTTTTCTTTGTTCTTTTTTTATTATTTCTCTTTTTTTGTAGGAGCAGGTAGTTAGATTTCGTAGCATTAACTTTGGCATTTTCATGGTTGCCTGGGTTTTATCAAATAAATTAAGCATTAATATTAACTCATATTCACTCAAGCAGAATCCTGTATTTTGTGGGGAAAGGAGAGAGGAAGGAAGAAATCCAGAGAGTCTTCCCATATTTTCACCAAAAATGAACTAAAGAACCTACCTGCCCCCAACACTCTCTCTCTCTCTCCCAAGCCCACGCATCACGAGAGGCCCCACCCAGTCATCTAGCTGTCGACCTTCGCAATGGAACGAGCCGATCGTCAGCCCCAGTCCGTAGACCAGAAGAATCCTCATCATTTGCAGCACCCAGTGCCTGTGATGAGGATAGTCCCTTTGAGGCTGCATGTGCTCACTGGCCAGCAATCTTTGTGTTATCCACAGCAGCATACCTGCCATGCCACGTATTCCAGACCGCACTAGACGCAAAGCACACAGCTTTTGACCACCCTACTTCGAGCAACTAGTTCATTCCTTCGCTCTGAAGAGCACTAGCTTGGTTTCAGCCAATTTGCAATTGCGTGTCGGTGCTGCCAGACTTCTTACTAATATGTCGCAATCAGCACTCAGCCAAACTTTAAAATGTTGAATAAACGAGCAGGTGATATACTGAGGTCACGGGACTGAGTAATGGTAGGGCACTTGCCTGGCACATCTTTACTCTAACTGTGGCTACAGTTGATGTAGCCAGGAGCATGAACCAGACAAGGTTGCAAGGCAGGCAACACAAACTGCAGTGTGAAGCTAAACAAGTGTGGACTGCCCAGCAATGTTTACTAGTACATATAATTCAGTTGCAATCAAACACTTCCAGAAACATTCATATTTTAGTGCCTAAAAGCTCCTAACAAGTCATCAGTCAGACACCAAGAGCCACTGCAACCCAATATAATGTCATCACATTTAAGGAATGTATCAAGAAATGTATACTACAGTTCTGTAATTGTACGGCTCATACTTACTTATCTTGCAGTCCTTTTAAACTTGGCCCGTGATACAAAAATTAAGCCAGTTTTGGAGCATCGGTTTAAGAACTATATAGTCAAAAGTATATTTTTTTCGCAAAAAGGTGTGGCACAGTCTGCCAAACAGTGCAAAACCTCATCTGGACATATTGGATGTGTAGACTCCGATTTTTTTGCAATGTTAAATGACGTTGCAATAAAACAGTTAAAGAGCCGGTTGATACTACTTTGCTTCGCAGAATACCCCATGCCCGTCCTCATCTTTGTTGGTGCTACACGTTCGAAAGAGCAACGTCTCTGTTTCTGGTAAAAGCTTAATCCAAAACAGACCAGATTTTTTGCTTTGATGTCTTACTTCACCCGACGCTTGCATAGGTATCTGTCTCTAAATTCTAAAAGAAACAAAAAATAACCTTTTGTTTCTTCGTTACAAATTATTCTCAAAAACATTCTCCAAGTTATACTGCCAACAGCACCACTCATGGTTCGTTGTGACATTGGTCTCGGATACACTCGGATCCAAACAAATGTGGTCATTCCTCGTCCTTTCCCTACTGATCTGTGGTTGGCTTTCTTGGAAGAGTGCGAGCATCGGCAACGTTTAGGGTTCGTTGGCACACTGCTTTCCCTGGGTCAGGTGGAGGCTGCAGATCTCCTTCAGTATGTTGATGCACCGGAAGACATCCGTGAAGCTGTTGTAGAGGGGTGCCGGAGCCAACCGAACGACGGAGGGCATCCGGAGGTCACACTGGAACAGAAGAGGGGCTCGTATAACCACGAGACACGCTCTCAATCGAGAGTTCCTCTCGTAAAGGGGCAGATCGGCAAGGAAATTGGCGGTGACGACACACACTAGAGCCACTGGATGAGCTATGCTTCGAATTGTTGTATTTGCCGATCTATGGTCCGTTGACCATACCACATTGCAGTGCAATTTTGAAAATGGCAAAAACTAGGCCCTAATGAGCCAATAAAAGATTGAGAGCAATGTCTGTAACACCCCCTCCACCCCCCATAAAAAAATCTGCCCAAATTGCATTGTCATGTGACTCTCGCCACCAGTATATTTATTTAGCCTTTATGCAAATGATAGATTTGACCTGGCTTTCACAAACAAACCTAGTCAAGCTATATGCAACAGCTTTTTGTCATTTCCCTCCAGAAGTTTCTGGAAAATAAACCTTGATCGATTGATTGAGTTAGTCATTATTGCTGACTGCATATCGGAGGCCATGACAAAACACTGTACGTAAAAGGCATAATAATCTGATCAACCGCCTGCAGAACAATTCTCTGAAAGTCCATTGCTTTAAAGTAATAACAGGGTTTGCAAGCTTGCGAAATACTACTCCTGAAGCTTTCTAGCTGTGCCGCCGTGCATCCAGGATGCGCAGCCCAACGACCGGACATGAACCGATACTGACCAGGACCCCCTGCGCTGGAGCTCTTGGTGCGTGATATGCGGCTGTGTGGCCAGGTGGATGCTGAGTTGGGACCCCTCCGGCTCGGATCGTCGGGGGAGAGGATGTGGAAAGGGCGCGTGGAGTCGCTGATGTCGTGGCTGGCTCCCAGCTCCTCCGTCAGCAGGAACTCCAGGTACCCCGTGAGCAGGAACTGCTTCCGCAGTCTGTCGGACTCCTTGATTTCCTTGAACATCTGCGGTCAAGGGTGGGTGCCCGTAGGGGTCAGTTAATGTTCCCGGAGTACCGACACTCCCAAGCCTCCTGTGCCATTTACTTTGCTGTGTCGCACTATCTGGCTTCAGAATAGGGCCCTGTGGAATTGGAAAGTGGCGAGCAGGTCCCGGCAGAGCCTGCTGTCTAAAATGTTAATGGGCCAGCATTCTCTTTTCGCAGACTAGATTGCAGGCTGCTTGATACAGAAAGCCATGGCAAAAACTCGCCCTACTGCAGGCCGAAATACACTGGCTGTTCGGAGTTGGTGAATTGTAGCCCAGCGTAAGGATGGCCGACTTCAGCCAATCGGAGTGCTCGATCGGTTCGATTTTCCATTTCAAGTGGATGCTGCGGAATGCAGTTCTTCCGGAACATTTAATGAGTCTAGTGGAATATACTATGCCTGAGAAACCAAGGTGCTTCATTTGTTATTTTTTGTGAGCAACAGCTGTGCAAGCCGGGGAAGGAAAGAAAGAAAATTGTCATACGTATATCAAAATGATGGTAAACACTGAAAAAGCTTGTTTAGACAGAGGTCATCGCACAATTGTTGCGTATCAGATATAGAATGTCTAAAGGTAGCACTAAAGCAGAGATGTAGAACCTTCCAAGTTGGAGTGCCAAATTCTGAGTCTTGCAATTATGGGAACCATTAATTAAAACAATAGCTTTGTAAAATATGAATATGGAGTTTGTCAATCTTTATATGGCACATAAAGATTGCACTATTTCTCATGTAATCGGTGACTTAACGTCTCGCTTTATGCATATTGCAAACATCCACTTTACAGAGCAAAGATTTCCGTTACTTCTCAGCCAGGGTGGCTATGTTTGACAAATGTTTCGTTTCTCCTAAAAAGAAACGGAAGTGACCGAAGTGATGATATCGCCTTCCTTCCTCCATCCTCTTTGGAAGCATACACATTGTTGGTGCTGTGCAAGATCGGCCATCGTCTGGCTCAACTGAAAGCGGATAGTTGCCTCTTCGCCCTGTGTCTGAGGAAGAGGGTTACCGACCCCACGCACAGCAAGTTTCTTCAGGACCTGGATGCGCCTTGGAGAACGAGGGAGAAGATCCTCAAGGCTTACCGGAATGGTGTGCTTCAGCTCTCGAGGGACATCGAACAGGTCTGTGATGCTATTTGGTTTTGCTTAAAGGGACACTGACACCCCCAAAAAATTTTTTTCATTTTTTGCCAGGCGCTTTTTTGTGGTATCGGAGGACTACCTAATTAATATTTTGCAACAGAGTAGCATATTTTTTAATAAAGCCAAAAGACGCAACTGCTCAAAACCGAAACCGAAATCCACCGCGTAGGTCAGAGGAGTGGAGAGGAGAGAGTGGCGGAAGTCACGTGGCTACACCCGACCGTGCGCTTTTTTTTTTAGGCGAAGCTCCTTAGGGGCTAGCCATGTCCGTATGTCCGTCCGCCGTAGGCCGGCGTCGGGTGCTCGTGCTTCTGCTCGTGAGATCATGTGCTCACGAGCAGGTAAGCACATGCTCACATGCTCTTGTAAAGAAAAATAATGGGAAAAAAAGATGAAAAAGATGAAAAAAGAAAAAGAAGAAAAAAAAAGAGTAGGGGGTTCTGAGATGCCATCCCATCTGTCTGCTTAAAAAAAGAAAAGAAAAAACTCACAAATGAAAAGGACCAAAAGCTCGGCATGCAGCGCCTCAGCGTCTACGTAGACAGCAAGCTGCTCCGGAGACCAGGCCGCGAAAGCTGCTGCACAGCGTCAAAAACGCCAAGCGGACCCGGAGTTGAGAGCTCGGGAAGCGGCGGCAAAGCGTCAACGCCGACAGCAAGCAGCAATACCTATGACCAAAATCAGTATCATCAGCACCACCCGAGCTTGCCCCAATCAACATCATTCACCACGTGGAGATGCGGTCATTTTTTCTTTTCTTTTCCCCTCTGCTAAGCAGACGACATGCGGCGTTAGCGGAAACTGTTTGCGATTCTTTTGCAGTTATGTTTGTTCCGCTCGCTGTTCTGTACTCCAAGATGAGTTGTTTTGTACATTGAGGAGTTGGAGATGAGTAGTGAGTGCCCGTGGTTAATTTTCATGATCGGCTCGAAAAGAATACACCCAAGATGTTGCGTGAAGAGCTGGCTCACATGTCCTGCGTCCGAAAAAAGTGGCATTGTGTGACAGAGTTTTGAAAGATCAACGGGATCGGGACCAATGGCTGGCTGCAATTCCTGTAGAACATTTACGGGCACCTCGGAAAGCGGACGCCACCTGATTTATATGCTCCTTGCATTTTGTGGAAAGTGATTTCATTGAGTTCGCAGGTGTCAAAAAATGAAATCCCATCCCATTTAATTCAGCGACGTTTTGTCCATAACATTTGTTTGTTTCTTCAGTGATAATTGTAAAAAGAAAGAAATGTAAACATCAAAAAATGTTTGAAAAAGGAAAAAAAAAGTGCCATTACCGGGGATCGAATTCGGTCCTGCCACGTGTCAAGCGGACGTCATTCCCACTGAGCTACTGGGGGATCACGTGATAGGGGATCTCTTTCCTTAGTAATACTTCAGCCGGTAAACTGTAAGTTGGAAAGTTTGCTGCCGATTGTCCTCCATAAGTTTTAAACCCTCCCCCCCCCCCCCAAGTTTCAAACCAGCTCCTAGCATGCCTATGCTAACTCTGCTTTGAAATGTTACCATATTTACTCAGACACCCTGCGCACCATTTACGAACAAACTCTGCTCATCTGTACTTTCTCGCAAAGCGTCATTTTCCAAACTGGGCTCCCATAAAAACCAGAGGCTTCTAGTACTCCCAAGGATAGGTATATGCTCGATCGTCCCTACTCCAATGGTGTAGTGTTTTCACAGTTCAAGATTTTAGCGTAAAGGAGATGTGACATGGTGCTTACATAGCTATAAACCAAACATGCCCTAGCATGCATTGTTGTTAACAAGGTCTCTTCTGTTGCAGGTTAAGAAAAGCAGGACAAGCTCCTCTTGCAATCCTTCCCCACTCTCTTTGCTTTAGTAGAGAAAACGCTGGAAAGGAGAAAATCTTGCAACAATCTCGTTGAGCAGAGAGCTTCAAGCAAGGGTCTTGCCTTGCTTTTCCTGACCTGCAACACACTATAGGCCTCTGTATAGCTTAAACATAACAATGACGAAGGGGTTCCATTGGCTTTCATCCTAACTCGACAGGCATTTCTTTGACATAAAGAAGTTTGAGAACCTCTGCTGTAGAGCGTGTGAACAGGCCATCTTCTGGAATCCGCATAATGAGCTGTGCAAACGATGAGGCCCAGCAAACGTTACGTTTTTAAAACGTTATACGAGTGCAATCTGCAGCTGATGACGCGATGCAGATGTCTGTGCCTTACCTCCAGTGTCGCCATGATTGGACCCACTAGGAGTGGCGAGGAGTTGGACAGCTTGAACACATCGGCCGACGGACACGGGTCGAATTCTGCAAAGGAACGCACCACGTGCGTATACAAGGCGAGTTTGTAGACCCCTTTCATAAATATGCAAACTTGACAAGGTGTTGCTCATTACATCTAACCTCTTTTTATAACAAAAACGTACAAAAAAATTTCTGCCTTAGAACTTTGTTAGAAATACCGTAAAATTGCAAGCATGCACCGATGTCGAAATGAGCACCAACCGTCTACTTATGAAACATTTGAAATACAAGCAAAGGACATATCAAGCACCCACTGAGTTGACTGAGGTGCCCCTACGCGTTAGCTGCTTTTCCTGAAAGCCTGTGCTAAGTAATGAACCTTTAAGTGCCTGCACCGATGCAAAGTGGTGAAGCTTAGTGCAAGAGTGCCAGTGCAAAGCAGGCTTGAGAAAAGGGTGTGGCTGCTCTAAAAATAAGAAGTTCCACCAGACCCCTGTGCCGCTCCTAAACCTTTGTCGGAATCAAAGAATAATGGCCTACCCTATTGTCCTTTCTGCTTTTCTGCTCTCGGTCCTAAGAAATGACCATCCCCATTCTTCCGTGATTGTCTCCAACTTTTGGACGGGCACTTGCTCAGTATTTTACGGTGTGTGAATTTAACAAGGTGTTGCTATATTATGGTGCCCATTTAAAGACTAAAACTAAAGAAGGAAAATTCCATCGAGAGGTTTGCAACAGATGCGTAGTGACCACTTGTAAACTGGAAAGTGAGTATGTGCCTTGTTAAAGGGGTTAGGACACACGAAACATAGAATATGAGATAACTATACTGCTAAGACCCATTGTATGTTCCTGTATTTCTGCTAAATTTGTTTTTAAAATGGTGCCATAGTTTCGTGGATAAATCGATTTATGTGCGAAACCCTCGGAACCGCCCCATTCGAAAAGGCTGCCGTGGTTGTGGGGCTCGTGATGTCGCTGGCCCAACGCGGAGCTACCCTTGCACGCACTCACAGACTTGGCTCTCTCGGTGTCTCAAGCTTCAGCTTCTCGTTTACCTTCCACGTTTCAAGCATGCAGTTTGTGATGATCAAGTCTACGGCATCACTCGCTCCGTCGAAGTCTTCGACGCTCATCGCAGCAGCGACGAGAGTGATTGCTATCAAAAGATAGTGCATGCAGGGTGGAAGATCAAAGGCCGACGGACTTAGAATAGTGTTAAAGTAACCGAGTTACGCGATTGGTTTTGATTGTACCTTGGCGAAGCAAGCTTGGGCGATCAGGGAGGCGCCTAGAATGAGAGAGCATTCAAGATTGTGTGTATGTATGTATGGGCACAATGGCGTGACTAAGTTGGCCGGTGTTGCCTGGTCGCCAGATGAAACTGATCAAAATTCGTAACTTGATTATGTAAATTACTAGAGCTCTAAAAATCGCAAAACTTAAGTGTATATACTAAGTAGCCTATGAACATTCCATTTCAAGAATAATCCGCCTGTTTAATTTTCGTCTCCTAACCCCTTTAAAGGGATACTGAATCGAAATTAGGATTTCGCAAAATAAGGCTGCAGAACCGTTGAACGGGACGTTATGAACTCCAAAACAAAACACTGATATCTTAGATGGATGGCAGGTACTTTTGGAAAAAAAAGAAGGGCGCAATCAAGCGAGGGCTATGTAGTCACGATCCTCCTGGAACAGTTGGGAACGAAAGGAAGACGGCCTTGCTTCTCTCCTCCTCGCTTCGGTTCACCGGCTCGACGGGACGAAGCAAGGAGGAGAGGCAATGAGAATCTTGACTTGACTTGTCTCGTCGGCCATGTTAAATTGCACACTTCTTTTCCAAAAATATGGCGATCCATTAGAGATATCACTGTGTGAGTGATGTTTTCGGGTTTTGCAGTGTCCTGCCTATCAGTCCAGCCTTGTTTTGTGGGCTCAAAGTTTGGGTTCAGTATCTCTTTAAGCAGGGGGCGCTTATGGGGCTTCAGCCCCTCGCCCCCCAAAATCCAGCCGACCCTATGATATACACATGCATTTGACCCCCCCCCCCTCCCCCCCTCCCTTCCCCCTTTGCGCCCCAAATCGTAGACATCCCAGCCACCCACGTGGCTGGGATTTGGGCGCCAACATGCAGTCACTCTGCCGGGTACCAAGATTCGCCCGGCTGTGGCATACTCACGAGGGCTCATCACGAACTTGGTCTTGGGGTGGTTGCCCCACCAACCCTCAGTGCAGGGAGTTGGGGGTTGGTCTTGCGGAATGCGTTGCTCACAAACGCGACGCCCATGGACCCCGGACCAGAGTTCATGTACTGCAAGGAAAGACACCGCGAGGGTGGCATCAAGGGTGTGGAAGCATGGCCTTTGGTCATTCTGCGAAGACCATTCGCTCTCTCACCATTCCATTGAAGGTGAATTGTTTTGAGTTTGCCAGGCATCAAAGGGACACTGACACCCCTCAAAAAAATTCTTTTATTTTTTTGCCAGGCAATCAAAGTTGGAAAACGCAACTGCTCAAGACCGAAACTGGACTGGGGATTAAGTAGAAATATAGAGAGGAGAAAGTTACCGGATGTCACGTGACTGCACAACTTTTTTTTCAATCAATGTATTTGCAGTTTTTTAGAAGCCACAAAATATGGGTATCATTTTTTTTTTTCGATTACCCACGACTTTGGTTATCTTTGGTAGTTGTGTTTAAACCATAGAAAACGGAACGTGACCGCGAAGAAGAGAGTGAAGGTACGTTTATACTCCAACGTAACGTCGACAGGCGTGGCGTAGCCCAGCGCGCACAGATACTGATTGGTCGCAGATATCGAGTTTCTGGTTGCCGGCCAATGAAAGGCGCGCGTTCTTGCGCTACGCTGCGTTCACTGCTCTCAACGTCGGAGTATAAACAGCCCTTGAGCGCGACTCGAACCGGCCAGTTTCCGATCGGCGACTTTTGGGCGGAAAGAAAACAAATTTCGCAAGCCAATTTGCAAGTGGACCTTTTGGCGAATATGTGCTGCCACCTAGACACGCAACTTGGTTCGAGACGAAATAGCTAGAAAACAACGTGCGCGCAAGGCCTCTCCCACCCGTTTTACACGCAAAACGTCAGCCACATCCTGTTTGCCCGACGAGTTGCTGTGACCTAGATACGGCTCCCCAAACTTGCCTTTGTCCCCATCGTGGCTTATCTTCTGCCCCGAAGTCGACACAAAGAAACCATCTTCCCTCTCTGCTCGGCCAGAAGGAAGAGAGAGAGGGTACTAGAATCATTTACTCTCGAACCAATGTTTCTACAAAAGGTCCCTTGTGTTCTGGGTAGTTGGGCTCTCATATGTCATGAACAAATGAAAACCTTGGCAAGCATAAATATGCCCTGTCAGTGTCCCTTTAAGCATGTACCGACACATAAACACCGATTTAACCTTTTCAATTGACAAAAACTGTTGTCACTTTAAGAAGTCCATATATAAACCTTTTATTTTCCGGCCTTGGCTTATTAATGTTTTTCGAGACAATTCACATTCCTAAAGCGTGGAACAGGAATAGACCATTCCGGAAATATGCCGTGCATCCCGTCTTTTCAACGCAGTACAGCAGTCCAATGTATGGCGTGTGAGGAAGTACCCATGAATAGAAGGAGCAGTTCACGTTGGTTTAGAATTTTGAAATTTCAGAACGCAAGCAAAGCGGGATGATAACAAAACAGGGTACATATCAACTTACCGTAGAATACCGCGCATCCGTTCATTTCACATTAAGCGCCCATTCCTAAATTTGTAAGATCTGAGAAAATGCGTGCAAGACATTTATATATATGTAAACTTGATGACCGGACAAGCGCCCATCTCCCATTTCCTCGCGATTATTTTAAATTTTGAGTGGGCGCTTGCCCGGTATTTTACGGTAGTAATGTAATTGCTCTGTTTTTTTGTTTGTTTTGCAGTGGTAACAATGAAGGAAATACGCTGCTTCCAGGATGTACAGAGCATACGAGCCGGGAGCGTGCGTTGGAACGGCCCCACACTTCCCGCGCCCCACGGTGCAAGTGCGGTCGGTAAGAGGCCTTGTGGGAATTTCCGGAAAGGTCTGTTGGTTACCTTTCTATACGCTACACTGCATTTAGAAGATTTTTGCTTTTATGTTCTTTGACGTTGAAATCAGCTCCATTTCTGAACCGTTGTAGTGTAGCGTGGTTTCACTCCACACACTTAATTTTGCTGACTGCGGTGAAACTCTGTTAAATGAAGGGTGTCCAGTAAAATTATTATTCAAACTGGGTGGTTTATTGAGAGGTCAAGCTCAAGTTGCAAGCATTTCGTCATGAACATTGTCCAAATACCTCCGCTTCTAAGTCTCTAATTGTTTTCTATGTGCCTCTTGCTCGTTGAACCTTTCACTGACAATCTGCGTGATTCTACAAGGATGCTTCTGGTGATCCCAGTTCCGCCATAGTACTGCTTGACCTCTGTCATCATCATCATCTTCAGTCGACAGCAGCACTTTAATTTCGGGCAGCAGATTGTGGCCGTATGTACACTCCACCGTAGCAGATCACTACATCATTAAGATGAACCTAAAGCAATACTCGAAGGCGACTGTGGAAGTAAGGTAAGAATCATTGAGGTAAGGACAGGTTTTCTGTCCTTTTGCTTTCCTGAACCTTTGATAAACAGTGCCTGCGAGTTTTTCTTTCTGCAACACATGGAAAGGTCTACTAACACAATTTGTATAAAGAGATTAGCATATGACAAAGCACAGGTCACATTTGGATCCAACAATGCAATCTGCACTTTAATTCTGTACATGTGGACGTTGTGCTCAGTCAGCCAGCACAGAATACTACTGTTTTGAGTGATTTGGGCTCCGTCTTTCGCTGGTCATTTCTCACAAATTGCAGTGATTAGCTCTTTTCAAACTGTGTGACAATGAAGGCACCCAGTGCTTGTTCACAAACAGATTGCCTTGCCTTTGAGTGAACTACTCTGTCTGCTTTCCATGCAGACACAGCAAACAGGACAGTCCTAGGGAAAGCATTACAAAATTCGTAGTGTCCTTGCCTTTGTTCTTTTCTGGTGTTACATTATTTCTCATTACTACGTAGTTTACCTGTTCACCAATATCTTATTTGAAACCATATGGTGTCTAATTATGGCTACTTGCCTCTGCTGGAAGATCAAGGAGAACTCTATTTGGAGATGCCACTGAATGCCAGGCACAAAATATGTTGCTTGTAACCATTTTTGTGAGTCCAATTAAACGTCTTTGTCATCACTTCCTAGCATTGCTGAAGTTTTTCTGATAGTTGGGTTTAGCGGCCAGTAAAAGTTATTTCTATGCTTGAGACAGTGGTGTACCTAGCCTCATATCGTTTGTGAACTGTGTGAAGCTGTTGTCTTTCTAATAAGCATCAGTTTTTGTATCGCAGTTACTTGTCATGAACATAAAATGACCAGTTCAGGGACAGGAAACCATCAGCAGGGAAATTCTCTGAACAATTGGATCCCAACAAGCCAGGCACATCTAGTGATCCAGGGCATCTGAATTCTTTTTGTTTGTAGCATACTTTTACTAGCCGACCAAGATAAAGTAACGGGTGGTTAGCAACTCACACAGAAGTGGAAAGTGAGGAAGTTGCTGCTGAAGCATTCAGGTGTTGGCAGCTCTTAAAGGGAAATCTGGGATGATGAAGATTGTCAATCAAGCCTAGCATCTAAACTTAGTATATACATATTGATGCCATCCAAAATTGTTAGTCTTGTCAAAGATGCACCACCTATCAGAAGTGTCAAGTAATCAAGATTAGATCTAGATCGTGTATTCCTTGAGGAAGTTCTGCCTAGTTTTTACTGACAACCTCAGTTAAATCTTTGGGGGAAAGGTTTGTTTTCTTTTTAATGCAAAAGCATTGACTGTCTCATGAAGCGAAAGAGCCGAACGGCTCATTTACACCGCTTCGATCCCATTGGCTAGCGTGCGTCCACAGCCAATGGCACCTTTTACATCGCTGCGATCCCGTTGGCTAGCCTGTGACGACCAGGCACCCATTCGCCAGACACGCAGTGCCATGAGGTGGCCTGTCGTTGAAACTGACACTGCGCGTCAGTTTCAACAACCCGCCACCTCATGGCGCTGCGTGTCCGTCAGCGTGCGCCAACAGCGAAAGTCGAAAGCCTGTCTTTGTCCTGTCTGTTTGTCTTCAATGTCCCTCTTTCCTTATCGTGAATTAGAAACCAACACGCTCAACCATCTGCAGCAAGATTGATGTGCACATGCGTGCTTAGGTAAGGTGTACTAGTCCTTTTTCTTTTTTTATTTTTATGCCCCACAAAAAAAGAAATATGGATAGCGCTGTAAAACTGTTTCACTGGAAATATGCAAGGATGCAAACGGACTGCAACTTTGCCAGTTTGTTAAACCGAATGCACACCATTGCTTTATGTAAAAATGCCGTCCTCTCAAATCCTTCTTTTTTTCTTTTTTTCCAGAGGTACTAATTTCATTTTGCTTTTTCAGCCCTTCAATTCCATCAACTTGCTTCATGTCACTTCATGTTCGGTAAGTGCCTAAAAAAGGCCATTACACATACCGAAGCTTGCATTTGTGTGTGGTGTGTGATGGAAGCCTGGCACAAAAGTTGTGTAGAAGCATACTGGTTTCTGTTGGCACCCTTCACCATTGAAATTGATGTGAAACTCAAAATTTGCTTACACAGCATTGTCCACAGCCCCTTGAAAGTTATCCTCAGAGCTCGCAGCGCAATTTGTTGCGATCTATGCTTCACGAACATCTGACAGCAAGAGTGCTGGCTGTCCCACAGAAGAGAGGAATATTGGTAGTACAATGTTGAGAAGCAGCATGCTGGCTGAGCTCCCATACTGTGTATTATGTGGTTAAAGTAGTAAACAACTGCCTTCTCTAGTTGCATTCCCTCGATCGCGGAGCAATGTTGAGTAAACCTACCTTATAGGTGCACCAGACAGCCAGGTCGACGCCCCATTCGTTGAGCTTGAGTTCCACATTGCAGACAGCGTGAGCCATGTCCCACAGAACCAGGCAGCCCTTGGAAGAGAAAAGAGGAATGCGTTTGTGCAGAGCGCAGCTACATTTACCCATTGAGATTGGCTTTCAGAGGCATCATTTTACAGCGAAGCTGTTATGTGCTAGGATCTGGAAAAAAATGCGTCCATGGGTGTTAACAAAGAACTCCTGCTTAAACGGCGCTCCTTTGTTCCGATTGGTCGTGGCAAGTACAAATAAAAAGAGGGGGCAACCCGCGTGAATCAGCCTTCCTTGGCATTATTAGGTGGTGAGATCCTGATCCCTTGTTATCACCTACAATCACCGACTTATCTCAGCTAAGAGTGCGCTGTGACGAGGCTGAGCGCAGAACGCGCCGATCTAACCTTCCTTTCTTTCGCTTCCGCAATGCTGATAAAAAGACTTGGGCAATTGGAAAAAACTGTCCTCGAGGTGTGCCTCGAAAAATTGGGTTTAGAACTTGCCCATAAGTTACCATAAGGCAATAATCACTTTAATCACTAAGAATTCAATAAAGACCATTAAACAACGAAGTCGTGTATGTGTCTTCATTGCAATCATATGTAAATCGTATAGTTGTCGTAAAGATAACAACTTCGCTGGTCCTCCAGCTTCACATGAAGTCGATGGGCTCTACAGCTTTTTGGGTTCGGTTTGTGCACTGGAGAAGACATACCATCAGCTAAGCTTTTTGTCTTCGAATTTCCCAACTGTGCGGCCCGGACGAGGTAACTGATTTCTCAGAGTTAGTTTCATTTAGGCGAGAATGAGTCTCCCTGGCAGCATGGTTCTTCGCCGCTTGCATTCCAAGGCATACCTCAGTTGCACAAAATTGTGTCAAACATGTCGAACATGCCTTACCTTGCTTCGCGCGGCGTCAGTGAGTCGCTTGACATTGAACCGCTGCCCCGTGTAGTACTGGATGCCGGGAAGGAGCAGAATGGCAATCGTGTCTCCCTCGTTCTCGATCAGTTCCAGGATGTCCTCTTCTCTCAGGAGGTGCTCGCCCTTTGGTGGAAATGCCTTATGGGTCAGACTTCAATGTCCTCGTCATCTCAAAATGACTCGTTTTTTGTCTGCATGCGTGTGGTTTGTATCCCGGGACAGCCATGGGAAGAGCAAGACCTTTGGCATGTTTGCAACAACTACCCAACTTTGTGCTCGTGTCTCTGCACCGTTTTGCTCTCCTGCTGCGTTAGAGGCCCCCTGAAATTCTCCAGCAGGGCTGAAAATCCTTTCCCCCTCTTTCTTCTAATGTTCATATATGAGGAAAGGAAAGGCCCCTTTTTGTACAGACTTTGGGCTCAAGAGTGACATTCTGGGGAACTCAATGGAGAGTCATTGGATTAGTTTTACTTGTAAGCAGCTGTCGAAAAAGGAGAATCTTTTCTTTTCTCCTTTCGTACTATGAGTTAGCCTTTCAGACAGAAAGGGTATGGTGTCCGTACAAAGGAAAAGTCCACATTTCCACTTGTACCTTCGAACTTCATAAGCTCAGTATTGTATTGTATTCTTTATTTAGGACAAAAACGTCTGCGGGGCTAGGGCAAAAGAAGACGAGATTCTCTTCTTACGAGGCCCTAGCACCTTTAGTAGTACTTTTAAAAGCAAGCATAAGCTATGTCGTAACCGTATTCCTAAGAGCTCTTCTGACCCATTTGTTCCAAGATTAAAATCAATCCAATTGTGTCTGCTTTTGTTAAGTTCAAGTAACAAGTCAGTACACTAATGAAGAATATTAAACAATCTTGAAGATGGATGCAGAATATCTTTTTACTGCTTAAAAGCACTATTGAATGTTGTGTCTGTAAATACATCACTGTCTTAGGCAATTTAAAGGTGCACTAAAGACGTTTCTGAGATTGTCTGTTCTTGGTGATAACTCATCTTACGGGCTCCAAGCATCCTAGAAATCCAAAAATTATGCTTGTGCGACGTCTATTTCCCTACTAAAAATGTTATCGTTCGTGCCACGCCCCTTTCTGAGCGGAAAAATCTGGAGCACAGTGGAGGCGCCGGCTGTGTGACGACGAGCGCGCATCAGCCAGTCGCAAGTTGCCTCTCGGAAAAGCGGCTTGTGATTGGCTCACACGCACCCATCACGCCACCAGTGCCTCCGCTGAATTCTGTGCTTTAGATTTTTCCACTCAGAAAGGGGCGTGGCACGAACTTCGATCACATTTTTGGTAAGGAAATAGATGTCACATGAGCATAATTTTTCTATTTCGGGGATGCCAAGATCCCGTAGAATGAGTTATCACCAAGAACAGACGATCTCAGAAACGTCTTTAACGCACCTTTAAGTAAGCTTGTTCAAGAGACAGCGTCACAGGAGACAGTCATACCTTGCGGGGTTTCAGTAGGATGAGGTTCGATTCCACGTCCAAGCCATGAAAGCTGACCTGCGACTGGGCTGCATACTAGGGATGTTAAGAACAGCACGGTTGTGAGGAACTGGCTTGTTCTGATCTGTTTGTGCATCGATTGTTTTATCAAAAGAAGTGTGTTTACCCACCATATCGGACGGAAATGCATCCGACTCTATGACCATCTTGCACCGCTTGCCAGCTGGCTTGTAGTATGTCAGCTGCAACAGGGCACAGAGAAGCAAGCTACGTAGTATTTGTTTGCAGTAACGGTTCAGATAGTAACAGTGTGAGAAAACCCATTGCTGGTACAAAGTCGGTGAGCGCATAAAATTTGAACACGGCTCGTAGAGGAAAGGAAGAAGGCTTTTAGCAACAACATGTTTAGATGCCGATGCATCACTGACTTTGTTCTCATGTAGCAGACGATATGGTGCGTCGCTTCAAGCTGCTGTCAAACGCAAAGAGGTACTTCATATGGGGAAAGAGTGACTCACCAACAACAAGTGTAAGTTCACAGTCAGTCCATTCATGAAAACGATCTCCTCGGGCTGAGCTCCTGGATAGAGAGAGGATTGCCACTTCTTCGTCCCGCTAGCAGATGGTTTTGATTCGACAGGCACAAGGTGGGCAGACTTCACTTACCCACTAAGTCCGCCATCATCTGTTTGGGTGCCAGCTCGCTGGAGGCTCCCGGTAAGTATCCGTGGAAGTGAGATTCTGCACCTCTGCGAGAGAGGCAGTGATAGTTGCTGTCAATTTCTATATATTTCTAATGGTGGAAGAATTGAGAATTCATTAATATTCTGTGGTCGGTTATCTACCTAAGAGTGGGATGTGGCACTTGCGGTGAAGTGGTTGGTGCGCGATTTGCACCAAGGGACCCTGCTACATTTCACCGAAATTCATTTCTGCCGTCATTGTGCCAAAAGCTAATTAACCGAAATGTGAGGCGTTTTTGCCAACATCAATGACTAAAGCTAGATCACCGAAATGTGAGGCATTTCTGTCGACGTTGTGCCAAAGTTAATTCGCCGAAATGCGAGGCATTTCCGCCAGCCTCGTGCCAAAAGCTAATTCTCCGAAATATGAGGCATTTCCGCCGACATTTAGCCAAAAATTAATTTGCCGAAATATGACATTTTCGTCAACATTGTGCCAAAAACTAATTTTACTTTCCTAAGACACACTGCCTCGTCGTTATGGTTGGCTTGTGCGAATTTTAGGAAGTTTAAATTATCGTCGAGACTTGCGTGCTACTACTGGATTGGATTTTCGATCGAACACTGCCGTTACTTGGAGGTCCAGCAATATTTGTCAAGTCGTGTTTTCAGGCGGGCCAGAGATAGCTCCGTTGAGTGCGCTTCGCACTGTGCGCCGGTGCACTGAGGAGAAACGACACTCGTGGTGGGGACATCGCGATCCTGCGTACCTCGCTTCGCCGCAGCGCCGCTAGTTGTTAGAGGGAAAAGGACTCTTCTGGGACAGATTGGCATACTCGCACGCGTCGGATAAAAAAGCTGAGGGTTGATATGACAACTCCATCTCGCAGTGAGAGTTTCAAAATAAAACAGCTATGATATGCTGACGCGCTGCGTGCATCACGAGACCCGATATTTGTTTTTCTTTTTTAAGATATGGTAGAAAGAACATTGAAAGTAGCGAAAATATACAATTAGACACGGCAAAATAAAAAAACGGACAAAACAACACAAGTCTCAATTGTTGTTTGTTGTTGTTGACTTGTTGTTTTGTCCGTTTTTTTTTTATTTTGACGTGTCTCCGGTTTACGATGGAAGTTCTTCACCAGCTCGCCTGCGCTTTTACCCTTAAAAAATATACAGGGTGTTTTTTTTTGTGTAAAAGTTACACTTATGCGGTTTGTGCAGGTGAGTTATACGGCCAGGGGACATAGTATAGGGGGCTAATCGTAAAGATCAGTCGGCTAATTAATTAAAATTCGATAATTAACTTTTTAATTAATGAAAATAGACATATGGTTCCAATTAGAAACGTGCTCAGCTTCATCGAAAACCACTAAATCAAGTCTTTTTAGAAAGATATAACGCAGGGGAAGCATTTTACGGTGTTCTGTAGAAACGCTTTATTTGGACGCGTTTCTAGGTTTCGGTTTCTTATCGTAGCGCATCTCTGAGCCCGCGGTCCTGCTCCCCAGGGGCTGAGAAGCGCAACGCACGTGCGCCCTACTTCCCTGCTCCTACGAGGGAGCCGAGGGGTGGCTTCGTGCCGCGACCACCAGGGAGCAGGTCCGCGGCCGCAAACATGCGCTTCGATAAGGAACCGAAACCTAGAAATGCGTCCAAACTGGGCGCTTTTTCAGAACGCCGTAAAATTCTGCCCTTGTCTTATGTCTTCATAAAAAGAGTTGATTTAGTGGTTTTCGATGACGCTGAGCAAGTTTCTGATTGGAGCCATATGTTTATTTTCATTATTTAAAAAGCTTAGTTAACGAATTTAAATTAGTTAGCCGACTGATCGTTACGATTAGCCCCCTATACTATGTCCCCTGGCCGTATAACTCACCTCCACAAACCGCATAGCATAAACAGCACGGAATTTTTTTAACAAATCTGTTAAATTTAGAAAAAGAACACCAGGTATTTATATATATATATATATATATATATATATATATATATATATATATATATATATATATATAATAGATAACCTCGATTATCGATTAGGTGTGGCTGGGCCGCACTATTAATTAAATTGTCATATCATCATATCATCCCTTGTTTACTTACAACCTCAATATAGAGTTGTAGAAATAACTGTACATGGTCCCCCATTGGCTGTTTGAGGACACAGTAATGTAATAAATACATAATGAAAAACCCGAGACTGGGTATAAAAGCTGTGTTTTGAGACCCTGTGTGTGCTCGTCCGTCATTTTTGTTCCCAGTCGCGTTTTTTTTTTTTTATGGAGGTTATTAAACAGCTTGTTTGCGTTTTTAAACTTATTTTTATTAGTAATATTAGTAAATCGTCTGAAATAGTTTGTTTATTGTCACGGTCGTAATGGAGAACCTCGTGCTCATAGGCGTGTCATCGGGATAAACATGGCGGCACAAGGACTGGCGTACTCAAATTGCTATCACATTCACACACTCGTCACATCTAGTGTTTCATAGAGCAAAAACAAGGATATTTGAACAGAAACGGTCATAAAATATAATAAAAGATAAAAATATATATATTTTTTGTACAACTGTTTTGATGGTACGATTTCCTGTTTTGCAAATACTGGTTTAATTACGTGAATATTGTACTTCGTTTGAGAGCTTTTCTGTAAACATTTGTTCTGCTACCGAAGTTATGTTCTATAGCGACATCAAGGCCTCATCAGACCATCTGGTCGTTTGCTTTAATGCTGCACACAATAAATATTGTCTAAACAAAGCTTTCTTTTTTTCACATTTTACGTTGATTTTTCTTATTTTTTTTTTTGGTCGACACGCGGCCAGGAGATGACAAAGCGCAAGGTGTTTCGGATGCCCAGCCTTCAACAACTGAAATACTTCCCTGCCGTTCTTATGGTTAAAAGTGAAGAGTGGAATTGTCCGTGCGTAAATAGTATCCTCCCGTAACGAGGAAAACACTCGGACGGGAGAGGGAAACGAAAGAAGTTTGGGAAGCGAGGTTTTGACCGCTGCGGCGAAATTTCAATAAGTTAACTGCAGGGGCATGAGGAAGAATGTGTTTCCTAAACGGTCAGTTACGTTTTGGCGCTTGTGCCTGGAGTGTGCCCATGCAGTCTGAGACAAACGGACTCGAGCGAGCTCAAGTTGGAGGCAAGCAGACCGAAAACTATGCGGAGCGTAAGTTTGTCTGCTTTTCGCACAGGGGTTGCGATGATGTCAAAATACCAAATTCTTATTGGTAGTTTGAAAAAAAAAAAAGTGAGTAGACCTTAACGCATTTAGCACCGAGGTGTACCCACTATCCTTTCAATCAGAGCCAATCAGAGCTCGGCGTCGTTCCGACGTCACGGCAACTCCTGGCGCAAGAAGCAGACGACTTGCTCTCCGCATGGACCTTTTCCAAGAAGAGTTCTGCGCGTGCGCACGCCCTTCTCGCGCAGCGGTGAAAGCTCGAACTACGGTTGGCGTCCGAAACAGGACTTGGGGTGCTACCTTTCCAGCCTCTGCGACTCGGAATGAATCTCGGAAGAGTCGGGAAAGGTAGCGCAACTGTCCGTTCGGACGCCAATCGCACTTCGAGCTTTCGCCGCTTGGTGTCGTCTTTATATGGGCGAGGAGGAAAGCGTGTGGACAGGCGGAGACACTTGCAAACGATCAAACGCTTTCGTCTTTTTCTTGTAGCTCGTATCGAAAACGCGGCACATATATTACGCGACCCTGATCGAACAGCTGGGAACACTCAAATCTAGCCACACCAGAATAGGTTAAAAGGGAAGATGGGGCACTTCTGCATTTGAGAAAAAAACGCTGGAATTGCGTTCATTTGGCCTTTAGAATAACAGATATCACAATTATACTTCAATGCACGACGCGCCGGAGAGCCATAAGAGCAATTTCAAAATAGGGCTGAAGCCCCGCCTCCCTAGCCTTGGCAAGCACAAAAGATCCGTCGATGACGTCACGGACAGCGACTTTCTTTCGCGTTTTCTCGCGTTTCACACTCACTTGCGCAGCAAAAGGTTTGGGTATTCGGGTTCAGGGGGTAAGAATACACTAGAATTCACTTCTAACTCATTTTTTTCAAGAAGCTCCCCATCTTCCCCTTTCGATCTTTTGCTCAGAAATGCGGTTAGACCTCGAGGCTGGCCGTAACACATGAGCCGAATTTTCATTAAAAACTGTTTTTCAGTGAATTCTTCTTTTCTTCTTTTTTTTTTTTTTTTACGCGGTGAAATTTTAACGCGTAGGATTCCTTTTGCGAGAAATTAGAAACACCATCCTTGAAATGTTGAACGACGAGAGTTATCTTTAATGCTCCTATCGAGATACTGCGCAACGTGTCATTAATACCAGTAAAAAAAGAAAACAGGTCGTCAAAAGTGAGCGACGCGTCTGTGATAACACTATAGTGTTTTTTTTCCTTTAATTGATTGAGCTGTAACGTTAACCGCACAATATTCTATTTCTTTCTTTCTTTCTTTTTTTCATTTTTAGTTTGAGCGCCGCCGTACCGTTTTCGAGGGGAGCACCAACCCCGGTCGTCTGGCTACCGCCCGTGGGGTCCGTGCAAGCATTCGCGTCGTTAAATTTTTTGCAAGAACCCTGACATTTGACGAGATACAATCCACCACTCAAATGCACATTCGATGAAAATTAAAACTCTATCGTACGGACGCCCATTTTCTCCGGCAGCCTTGGGAACGATGCCAATGAACGTGCACAGACGCTTCGCGCAAGACAAGTTCCTGCGCCTGCGCAGTACCCACCAGCTCCTGTCAAGAGCAATCGACTGTTAAGTACACTGCGTAACAATGTTAGCGCAAACGCATGTTTTTTTGGCATTTTACTATTCGAAAGGGCGGATATAAAAATTTACCACTTTTACAATTCGTTTCACCTTAATTTAAGTCCAGACGCAAGCGACGCCACGAGCTGACGGGACTAAAGGCGCACCATCGCGGTGTTCATCATGTTTCTGTACGTGGTCTATCATCGCGTGAACCAATCGTAAGACAGAAAAGGCCTAGGGATTTGATCGATCCCACTACCTCGTGGCGTCGGTTGCCTTTTAAGCTGAAACGAAGTATAGTATCCTGACCGAGCACTCGGTCGTTCAATACTGAGAGAAAAACAAACAAACAAATAAATAACCGGCGATGGCTTGTTCGCGCTAACAGTGTCGCGGGGTGGATAGGTCTTACTATAACCCCTTTAATTGCGATCGCCAAAAAAATTTGTTTTTTGTTTGTCATTAGTGAACATATGTAACGTACAATGGTCGCACAAGATGAACGCCTGGGGGGGGGGGGGGAGGCGTTTTATTTATGATACATCTGAGAAGTAGGCAAGTTTGGACGGCGGTCTTACAGTGTGGCCCAGTTGTTGAGGATCTTGTTCACGTAAAGCTCGGTCGCCTTGGGCATAAGTCCCAGAGAGTGTCCGACGAGGTAGACGCAGCTCTGATCCGGATCCTTGATGAACGACGGGTCGACTGCCGAGAGAAGCAAGCGCGTCAAGTTTGCGCTTTTTTGACGTGCTTTTGACGCACACTGGACTCTTGCTTTGGGTAAACAGCAAACTGTAGTGTGTACAGTGTGTGCGTATGTGTTTGCGCGTATTGCGCTTCCTTGGCTCGCTTTTCAAGGCGACGAACACACGCCTGCTCGTCTGTGGAGACCTCACCGCAAGTTGGGCTGTGATTTCGTAAACACTGGAGCGAGTAGCACCACTTTTAACTCTCTGCCCAAAAGAACACGGGGAGTATGAAAACGGGGCGCGCGCCCTGCTATGAGGCTGAGCCAATGAGCTTCGCTGTTCCACCGTGCCAAGAAGAAATGATGACAGAACTCGGTTACCACAACAACCTAAGGATTTTATAAAATGTGTTATATAGGTTTTTTTATTATTATTTATTTTTTCTTCTAGGATTTGTTGTTAAAAAGCCGTGAAAGCTACTCTAATGCGGTCAGGGCAGGTGACTTATACAGCCAGGGGGACATAATTTAGGGGGAAATCGTCATGATTCGTCGGTTAATTGACTAACATTTGTTAGTTAACTTCTTAATTATAGAAGACAAATATATGGTTCCGATCAAAAACTTGCAGAGCGTCATCAAAAACCACTAAAGTAAATTTTATAAAGATTTGGGGCCCGTGGGAAGTGCTGGGATCAGGTAAAGTTACCATTCGCGCGACAGGCGCAAGGCTATAATAATGCAACAACGCACCCGCACTTTTTTTTATTATTTGCGTTTTTGCATTGCCAGCATTGCACCTGTTGTACGAGAGTTAAGTTTAGCTCACTCCCGTGTTTCGCCCGCGCCCCAAATCTTTGCAACATTTACTCATTTACTGCAGTAAATGAGTTAATGAGTAAACTGAAACATTTTCACAAATAGAAAAGTTAATTACCGAATTGTTGTTAATTATCCTACATATTGCGGCGATTAACCCTCTAAAGCGTCTGCCCTGGCCGCATAACTCACTTGCACAGACCGCACTACTCTTAACTTCTACGATCTTTCTTTTCTTCTTACAGATTTGTAAGTTTTAAAAAGAAAACGCCCTCTATGAAGGTTTCTTCAAACCTTTTATATAACTTTCCTTTTAGGGGTGTCTGAAGAAAGTTAGCCTAAAAGTTTAAAACAAAAACCGTGCCAGTAAAAAAATTAAAATAAAAGTAATATTAACGTTGGGCAGAAATGCAAAACTGCGGGAGGATGATTTGTTTTTGAGATCGCGGATACTGCTCATTCCTGTGTAGGAGTCGCTTGTTTCAGTACAGGACGATGACTCGATCATGCAGTGCAACAGGTGCATCTTATCCGGTTATTACAGCAACGAGTTTTGCTGCACTATATACGACAAATGTCCTGTTATTTTATGACTATTCCTCTTTATAGTACATCGTCACCTTCAACCCCCCCCCCCCCTCCCCCGGGGCCCTGACAGCTGTGATACACCACCCAAAGTGTGTTGCACCGATCTCAGTGATGGAAGTGCTGCGTCCCTTTGCACCAAATTGCGCCATGAACAATCTGCTATCTCTTGTGCCCAAACTCAATTTTTGTTAAGAATTGCACCTACGTCTGCACCAAGATAAACTTTAACAAAGAAAAAAACACAGTAAAGATAGTTTTATTCTTGGTCTGTTTTAATATTTAGTGAAGTGAAGGGAAATTAAAAGAAAAATAGTACAAATATGTATTTCACAACGCCTCTACTCGCCGTATAGTTCGTTTCATCTCAGGTCAGAGCACAGTCGAAGGCTTGAACATATACAACCACCAACACACATACTAAAAGCAATAGTCATGGGGCATTCGTTCCGCGTGATTGGATTAGCCCAGAGCTAGGTCTCCAAACGTTTTGGCTGATTGGGGACCTGTCGCAGTCCCGAGGCCCGGAAAATAAATAGTACAATATAAATGAGGAAATACTTAATAAATAAGTCTAAATAAGCATTAACTAGAAAAGTTTGAACTAGAGTAATAATTAAGATAAAATGAGGTGGATGAATATGTCGTTTTTTTTCTTTTTTATGCAATATGCTGTTAATTATGAGAGTACAAAATAATTGTAACCCAGAAAACTCACCAAACATGAACCAACGCGCGTAGGAACTTTGGCATATTCGCACACGGCAGAAGGCCAACGAGAATGGTAGATCTGATGCCAATTTATGCGAGCGTTGAGCAGAAGGACACTAAACACGATATGCGCGAGAACGCGAGGGAATTTGGTCATAGTGACGCAGCCAAGGATCAGGGAACTAGGAGTAGTAATGCTAGCGATGACAATGTGCAATAAATAATATAGGCGAGAGTAAAGCCGCGTTGTGACGCAGTTTTGTTTCCTGATTATATTTCTGATATCTTCGTTCGCGTGTCTGGTGCGGGTTGCGGCGGTATTTTTTGACGTAAAATTACGTCTTTGTGCGCGCTTCGAAGGGATGCAAAGTTGGGAGGTCGATGCCACGAAAACTTGGTCCCGGAAGTGACGTCACAGCGCCGCTTGCTGCCGAGAACTGCGCAGGGCGCATGCGCGTCCTTTCTTTTCTGCTGGTTTGCCCGCTTCGACGCGACGCGCCCGCGGAGAGACGCCATTGCGGTAGCCGCGATTCCACAATCTTCGCTCATCGCTCTGGAAAGCGGCCGAGCGGCCGAGTTCGCGTGCTTTACTGCACGGGCAGTTCACGCGACTTGGCGAAGCGTTAAAAACAATCGCACGCCGTTCCGCATATGCGCCTCCTCGGAGATGGCGGCGAGGAGGGCTGCACATTTGCCTCTACCGGACTCCGAGCCATGGGTGTGTCTGTGTGTGTGTTGTGGAAGAAGGAAAAAGAGGCAATAGTGGGAGCGGGCTCGTAGGCCCGTCGGTCACTGCCTCAGCCGAGCCACGAACATTCGCTTCTTGCGCACCCGACATCCTCATGCGGCAGGAACCCGTGGACGTCTCTTCAGCTGCGGCCGTACTTCTACGAAAATTTATGCAGCATAGCAACATCTCTGGTTTGCCAACCGCGCTGGCCCCGTCATCGTCCGAATTTCCAAATGATGTAGGCGATGTCAATAGCTGAATAGTCGCGAGAAGAATTTGCAGAATATAGTGGGACGGCGGCATGGCCAAATTTAGGCGAGGGGGGCGTTGTTTTTAAAGACCCCAGGGTAACTTTTTTTTTTATGAAACAATTGATATGCATTTGATTATCACGTCTGCCACGTGCCTCTCTGCCGTGGCCACAGTGTACCGTGGCGCTTGCGCCATAATCGTCAACCTTCGCCTCGCATCATCGCGCACGTTAGGCTTCACCGCATTGCACCGGAGTGTTGGGAGCAGCGAATGACACGGGGGAGCGCTTGGGTTACCGCGATTGGCTCGGGAGTTAGGCTCACTACTATTACAGGTTGACCTTATTTGGTCTCGACTGTAAGTTGACCTCAAAACTTAAAAAAATAAAGCTGTGTTGAAAAAAGAAAAGGGGGGGGGGGGGGGTCTAGATTTGAATAAATACAGTAGTTCCCGTAGAGCAACCAATGGAAAGGGCAGCGAACTTTGACTCAACTCTTGTTCCAACGCCGCTAAAGCGCATTGTCACTTTTAATGCACAAATGTAGGTTTTCATAGGATTTGATGCATGGTTGTTTTTGCAGTTTATGATATTAGAATCTTAAGTTTGGTCGGTTCATAAAACTTGGTGGGACGAATTTTTACTGATAGACGTTTTAGCGGATATGCAGGTTTTTGCCGGCATTTTACGAGAATTATATTTACAGGCTAAATAAACTACCGAGCGTAAATGGAGGAGGGGGAGAGAAGCTATCTCGACTGAAGTGCTGCGTGCTTGCTTCATTTTTCAGCCATTTTTTCTAATACCCATTGTAAATGGAATACTACTCTGACCTGAGCCTCACTATAAAAAAAAAAAGAATGCTGCGTGTTCCTTCTGCGTCCTATGTATTCTTATTACAAAATATAATAAGTGACTTCCTCCAGTATCAAAAAGAAACCCTCAATCATTATTAACGACAAACTCATTTAGCAATGCAATTTCTTTCTTTCGTTTTTTTTTCTTTTTTTGAGTGGTGTGTTAACCGATTTTTGCATCTGCTACAAAAGCGTCAGTGGCGGCTCCTAACCAATATTCTGCCTGCTGCAAAACCTGCTGCAAAAGGTGAAATGCCGCTTCTAACACCTGCGATCTTTTTTTTTCTTTCTTTTTAGTGATATTATTATTAATATTTTTGCGGTCCTAGCAATAAATACTTGCACACTTTGGGGGAAGAGTTATGAGGCATTCAGTTCTTACATAAATTGTAAACAAAAAAAATATATTTCGTTTTTTTTTTGGTATAACGCGTGCCGAAAATTAAAGAAAAAGAAAACGAGGAAAAAGAGGATGCGTGAATTCGCCCAGTAACACTGTAGCCCAGTAATACACACCTTTCCATAAAAGCGTTCGGGGGCGCGTTCATTGCTGTGTTTGTGTGTTATGCACGCGCACTTTCTGCCTGGCCGCAATAGGCTTAAGGCCCGTCCACACTCTTGCGACCGAGTGCGACTGAGAAAGACCAGACCGGTTTTAAAGCCTCTTGCGATCTGTTAGGACAGCTCCGCTGTATAGCGCATCCGGTCCTAAAAACCGGTCTGGTCTCTCTCGGTTGTACTCGGTCGCAAGAGTGTGAACGGCGCTTTATTGATATATTACCCAAGCATCAAGGAGAATGCAGGGATTGGTGTTCCACGCGCCACACGTGCTGGTCCTCGGCAGTAGTAAATTTTCTAAAGCAAATACCTAAAACAAAAGGCATCTTGCGCGCGCGTTCGTCAACGCTTTATTTTGGTTATTTACTTCGAATCTTTTATACGGGGAAGGCGTGCGCGTGTGGCGCGTGGAATACTAATTTCTGCATTCTCCTTGATGCTTGAGTAATACAGCAAATGGTCTATTGCGAGCAAGCGCTGGCTGCACTTTGATATAGCACGTGTGGACTGTGATTTTTGTAAGCAGTGGAAACGTCTCTACCTGTATCCAGGTCGGCCATCTTGGGCATGCTGAAGCGATCTCGGAAACTCCTCAGCGGGTCAACGCTGTCCAGGCAGCGAGCGAAGTCCGCGCTGTTGGCCGGCACGCCGAAGTGCGCAGCCATGTCGAGCAGCTCCTGCTTGGGGAGCGCTTGGCGGCCATGTCTTGTCGGTGGGTCAGCCTGGACGCCTCGGGAACTGCCGAAGCAAAGGACGTGGAAACCCTCTTTGACCACTCGCTCACATTTGAAACCGGCACCTTGCAGCGCGTACGAGGGAAACAGCGCTAGAGGGGCGGGAAGAAGCACCAGTACTTTGTTTCGAGCGCAGCAGATCCGATGCAGCCAATCAATTCGGCGCCGAAAATGCATCATCACTGCGCTCTTTGTCCTTGTGCGTTTTTGTTATGATCACGTGGCTACACCAATAGCGCACAGCGAATGCGCCCTGATCCTGCGCTCGGAAACGAAGAAAATAAAAATGCAGACATTATAGACCTTCACAAACATCGCGTTCTGCGCGGTGCCATCTTTGTCTGCTAGGTGTGGAACGTCTTCTGAGCATGGCGCTGTTGCTGCGCTGTGCGGTATGTAATATCAGACGCTGCGCATGCGTCCGCAGCTCAGTGACTCAGCATTTTTCGCCCTGATGATAAGCGAGGGAATGGTCTATACGCCCTATAGGATTCAAGAACTTCGAGGACCTGTCCTATATGGTTCCATAGTCTTAATCGAGGCAATCTGTCTCATTCCAACGTCCTTTTGGGGGCTGAAATCAAGGAGGTATACAGCTTTATCGCGGGGAGCGTGATCGAATTAACGCTGCAGCTTACCGATTTTGAGTGCGGCGGTTGGGATGTACCGTGAATGAGACAAATGGAAAAGCATAAAGCGGATGATTGCGGCGACGACGTGTATTTTCCAGTAAATCGTATCTCGTCAAATCTTTCATCAAAGCTGCACGGGTTGCTTGCTTTTTTTTTATTGTCTGCCGTCGCATCGTTCATTGTCCCGTGACGGGAATTTAATTACTTAAAACCTGCACGCCTAAGTGCAAAGTAAAAAAAAAAAAAAAGAAGTCGCGCGTTAATTTAGAGTACAGTCACAGCGATAGCTGCGACAGGTCAAGGCCAACTCGTTGGGCATCGCCGTCGCGTTCACGCACCCCGTGGGGTGCGAAAACAAAAGCGTTCGGAACAAAAGACGCATGTGACCATTTTGTTGTGGACGCTTTTGTTTCTTCTTTGTTCCGGAGCGCGTGAAAGCTCGTCTCCCGGCACGAGCTCTTGGCATTGAGTGCTACAAAAACAGTTTGTTATCGTTTGTTTGTTTGTTATTTTAGAGAGCGCGCGCACTGGATATCGGGTTACTATTATAGAAAACCCCAAGTATAAAGTGGGCTGTTAACCCTGTGGCGTAGCTCTCAATATCTAATTATTAATATGTAATCTTCTTTTGGTAGGTGATAACCTTTCCGAACTGTATACGCTTGACCGTTTATCCTGTCACCTTTTAATGCAGTTAATAATTAAAAAAAAAAGAGTTGTAACATAGTTTTGTGGTAACGCCTCCGCTGCGTCCGCAGCGGACCCAGGTTCGATTTCCGCGGGTGGCGGCCGATCTTTTTCGAGGATTTGGCAACATCGACGACAGAGACCCTACTCCGCCAGCTACAACACCAACGGACGTCGTTTACATTGGTGGAATGAGCACGCAACAGCCTATCGCTGTAAAATATTACGGCACACAGCTAGGCAATTGTGTTGCGTACGTGAAACGTTCTATAGCCTCAGAACGTTTAGCGATACTCTGGTTGCGTTCTTCATCAGAACGGTTTAACGCGTACTATGTGTATACACTTGATAGTTCCTAAAAGGAAGTGATACTATACCGCGAATCGGGCCGATAAACCTAGTCACGTCGGCTGTCATATAGTAGTGGTCTCGTTGCTGAGTGTGTGTACTTTCTGCAGCACGCATTTTCGCACCGTCGAATTTGTTATCCCGCGGGCAAGAACGAGTAGCAATGAATGTCCACCAGCATGGTACGATGACGTCACGGGCAAACCAATTTCTGACCTGGCAGCCACCTGGTGACTGGTAGAACTCATTACCGGCGCGCTCTCCCCGACGTGCATGTATGTGCTATCACGATCGATATGAGCATGAGCCCGCATAGACTAGCCCACGAACAATCTACTAAAACTTGCTAATAATAAAAAAAAGTTGTCATGATAGAACACGTACAGAGACATGACGAACACCGTGATGGTGCACTTTTGACTCTGTCTGATCGTTTCCATCCGCTCGTATCGTCGGCTGCGTCTCGAATTGAGAGGAAATAAAGTAGAGCGAAAACTGCTCTTGGTCATTGGCCAACACTTTCGCGGTTCCGCCGACCGTTTTTCTCTAGCAGACAATCCGGAGGTGCAGAGTGGTGCAACGATCGCTGGAGACGTCGGCAAGCGACAGAAGGCACCGATAATACCGCGGGCGAAAATGTTGGCCAACGGACGTGGCCAGCTTGACATCCCGTCAACTACGCCATGGACGTCACGCGAAAGCCGTGGCCACGCTCCAGTGGCCACGGCCCAGTTCGCCATTTTCGAGCCCAACTGACGTCGGGGCGCTATACTTGTGTGCTTGGCTCTCGGATCGCTCCAACGTATGACTGTTTTATTTTTATTTTTGTATTAAATCACTGTCTCGTGTTTATTCAGGAATTACAGTAAGTTAGTTCCCGATTACCTCGTCAGTTATTCCTCCGTACGCGCGGCGACACCAGCCCGTTCATACCAAGTCCCTCGATAATTCTTTTTACGAGTAACGACAACCAATACAAATGACGAAGCACATTGCGTTGGAACAAAATGGAGTCATTCAGTTCAGTCCTCTGCCGTGCTCCGCCATTCGCTTCCTAAAAAACCTGCACCGTCACGCAGTCGACGCTTCAAAGAATGTCGCTACTTGTAGGAAACCCTTATCCAGGAATTTTAGTTCATGCTCATCATCGCGTACGTTCGGTGCGTCGCGTACTTTTTTTTTTGTTTTTGGAGCGAGGCGCGATGACAAAAGCTTTTGATTCTTAGCTGACGAACTTTCGGTAGAATTTTCGGGTTAGCGAGCGTAGACAGGTGGTCAAGGCTTTGCAGCATGCCATCGTCACACGAGACCCTCTGGAGTACACCCGTGTTTTCTATAGGATAACTCTACGATAGAAGGCAAGATAAGCTAAAGCCATTCGTCCGAAATGTTAGAATTACGGAACTTGTTTTTTTATTTATTGTCTTTTT
Organism: Ixodes ricinus; assembly: GCA_037355805.1. NCBI lineage: Eukaryota > Metazoa > Arthropoda > Arachnida > Ixodida > Ixodidae > Ixodes > Ixodes ricinus. Next base: position 43,100 of record JAZHYW010050291.1, read on the forward strand.
CTTTTTACCAGACGTAAGCTTGTCAAATTAAATGGTTTTCTCTAGGTGATACTTCTTATGGGAGATCATCGACCCGTGCATGCCTTTAGCCTCAATGTTGCTCTTTCCTGAATGAGCCAGCACTCTTGTTAACTGGACAGCTTCGAGGAAGCCGGTTGGTTATTAATGAACTTCGAGCGCCCCAGCGTTGGACGACTATCTGCGAATAGTAAGCTAGCTCGTTTTGAAATGATAAATTTCCATTCAATTGATTGGTCCTTCCTCACATTGCCGAGACCCCAGTGTCCATCATCGTACTAGTACACAAAAATTAACGAAAGACAAGGGTCAACAAACTCGCTTTTTCAAACGTAAAATTACGGTTATTTGAAGTCGTCAATTAAAATTTTAATGTATTCGCTTCGTGCTTTAAGAAAGAAAGGCAGGGAAAAGAAGCTGCGCAGCGTGTAGCATAAAACGTCCCTGTCTCGCTGCAATTCTTTTAAGTTTTATTCAGTAATTCCTTGAAGGCCCTGAAACAGGGCAATATACAAGGGATAGGCAGCTCATATTTGTAGGACAATAAAAAAACACAAACACTCATGAACAACAAAACAAAAAAAGCATCAACAAAACATGAAGAACAAAAAAAATGACAAAAAGTTCAAGCACTTATATCCAAAAATACTAGTTTCTTGTGGATTCCAAAAGAATTCGCCGATGTTTTGTCTTAAATGTGTCTATATTGTTAGCTGTGACTATGTTGTCAGGTAAAGCGTTCCATTCAATTATTGTAAAAGGTATGGAAGAGTGAGCGTAAGAAGTGGTGGATGCATATATAGGGGTTGTATTTTACAGCTGTTATCTAATCTCAGAAGGAAAAAAATGAAGTGGGAAGAGGAAATAGTTTATTTCTAATTGTTGGGCTATGGTGGTAAATCTTGTAAAACAGTGTCAAACGAAATATTTTTCGCCTTAAAGATAGTTCAGGGAGGTTCGCCCGTTTCCGCAATTCAGACACGCTTGTGTAAAAAGAATAATTGGAATAAATCAATCGTAACGCTCTTTTTTGGACACTTCAGGATAGTTTGACACAGAGACCAAATGGATGCAACATGTTCTAGTTTTGGACATACTAAGGATAGATATGCACTTCGCTTTATATTAAGGTAGGTGGGGGGGGGGGGGGGGTGAAGGGGCAATTTTTAAGTTCCGTCGCAGAAAACCAAGTGCAATGTTTGCCTTAGCGACAATGTGATTGACGTGGGTGATCCATGTTAAATCGCTGGTTATATGAAGACCACGATATTTATAAGACGATGATGAACTTAGTGTAATATCGTTAGTGATGTAGTTATAAGAAGACGGTGACGAAAGACGTCAGAAGGTGAGTACATTGCGCTTCTCTAGGTTCATTGACATCCACCAATTATCACAACAATGTGCATTATGTCGCATTATGGCTGACCAGGGCAGGATCAGCATAATAACTTTATGGGCAAGCAGCTAGTTCAAGAGCTTGTGTCACGAGGTCGAAGCTATCTAACTGTGATTTAGAACCCCTTACCCGTATATGATCGCAACTTCAAGGACAGCGCTCTATTCTATAAGTAAACGTTTCAAGTCACAGCAAAAATTCCTACCTCTCAAAGTCAGGAGCCTGCTGTGGGTGTCCCACTGCCGTGGGCGTCCACAAACTATATATTTTGTCTTTTTTTTTTCTTTCTTTCGGGGTCATACAAAAACAAAAACCTTGACGGATGTGGTTGCTTGGAGCATTGAACGGCACAACATCCGACAATTCTTTCTAACCAGAAAACCTAAAAAGAAACAAAAAACCGGTCGGCACATAAAATAACATGTGGCCCTGCATGCGCGCGCGTGGGGAGTGGGATGGATAAAACGGCCCGCGGCCGCAATCATTGGACCCGATCTCGAGCTCCAAACTCCGAGCGCCCTGCCGAACTTTACGCTGCGCTCGCTTCTAACCGTTTGGTGGCTGGGCTTTCCCAAAGCTGCCCGTTTTGGCCACCAACCGCACTGACTCGCAGTCGACCGAAGCTGCTAATTACTGTGTAGCTATCATTCTCAATAATAAAACGAGATTGCGTAAAAAAAATATCTAGCTACAAATGTAAATCTACTTGGAATGCTTACATGTCAGCGCTGTTCCGCGGCGCCCGATGGCTTCCAGTACAGCTCAATATGTTTATTATCCCGTCTGTTATTTATAAACTACTTTCATAATAATTAAACATGTTTGTACGACGGTATATTCACGCGCAATGCCTTCACAGCGCTATCCCGAGGCACGCGCCGGCCCGACTCGATCGCCTCCAGCGGTGACGTCACGGGAGGAGCGCTGCGGCCTTGACTCAAGGTGGTGCTGCCTCGCTGCTCGTCAAACGTGACGTCACACGCCACCTGCCAATGGTGTGCCTGTTGCCCCAGTCCATTTGTTTTGCCGCGCCCTCGTTTCCTTCCCTTTTCCCGTTCTTGGGACTTTGAATGAAAGTGAGATTGTCACATTGTTCCCAATATATTATTCACTTTCAGCAAGACCGGTTTTTAGATAGCCAAATGCGGTTATGGCAGAAGCTAATGTTTCGCAGCGTTCTAATTGTGACGCCAGGACATTAATGCGGCAGTTGTATCTCCTCTCCCTCCCTCTTGTATCCCGAAGGTGACGGCATGGCGCCTATGCTTCTTTCACTTCTGCAGGCCACCGCCGTCTCTTAGAGTACGAACGCGCATGCGACATGGCGATTTGCACTGTCACGAGCCCCGCACAGTCCCTACTTTTCCACGAATAGATTTACATTCAGGGATCGAGGCACCCGTGCCGTGACTTCCTGGCTCAAGTCCATGTGTCACACCTTGGATCAGTATTGGATAACTTAATTTAAGAAAATATTTCGTTACAATTACAGTTCCCTTCAACAACAAAAAATGGCGAAGTTATTGTTACGGTTACCACATTGAAAAATAGTTCGTTACAGTTACTTTCTAAAGTATTTTTAATTACTTTTCCATAACAAAAAAAAAATAGATGGGGAAAATTTTAAAACGCTTTTATTCCCCAAGTTTTTTTTTATAAGAAGTGCAAAAAAAGTACGGGTTTTTACTTCATATTGCAACTAGGCAGCAGTTGTTTCTCGAAATTGTTGTCTAAAAGCTTTCCTCGTTTGGTGGCGAGCACATCCCCGCCCTTGCTGATCGAACAAGCGTTGAACTGGCGCGCTGAATGGAATGGCTGCATTGCGTCCCACGAACAGGTGTTTGATCCAAGCGTAGGCGCTGAGGCTACAGAAAGCTGTTGCCCCCGAAGTTTCATTTTTCCACCATTGCGCCTCACTGATATACTCACAACGTTCAAGCAAAGTTGAAAAAAAAAATAAAGTTGGGTTTATAAAGTTTTTGGACACCTTCACGGTTGATGTGATTAAAAAGGGATTGCGCATACAAAAAAAAAACAAAAAAACAAAGTGTTCGGTCACAAAGTAGAAGGGCGTGCGTAAAGATAACTATATATATATATATATATATATACATATATATATATATATATATATATATATACATATATATATAACTTATACTTCGCTCTTGGCTATATACGGGTCGTGATCACTGGCAAGAACCAACGTATTCACAAGTGGGCGCAATGCGAACTCTATATACTCGAAATGTCGCAACACATAATCTGGAAAGTGCACGAAATAGTTAGATTGTACTCGTTCAATAATACCTTTTTCCTTGAGAAACTGAAAAGTAAGGCGAAAAGTAACGTCGTTACTTTCATGATTACTTTAAAAAAAGTAATAGAACTACAGTTACAAGTTACACTTCAAAAAAGTGACTCGTTACACCTAAAAGTTACTCTAAAGTTCCGGAATGTTTACGACCTCTGAGCGGCAGCGCTCCGTCTGTGTCCTCTTGTTGAAAAAAAAAATACTGTATTATCTCTGTCCTTCGTCGTTGTTATCGCGCTGCTTTGTTTGTTTGCTTGTGTGTGCGTGATGCGTTTGTTTGTTTGCTTGTTTGTTTGTAATCATGTTTAACCAGTTGCCCAAGTTTCCCATGTGCGACAAGTGTAAGATGGCCTCCCTATAGAAGTGTCTCGGGCGCTGAGCTTCGTCTCTCTTCACCTGTCCCTCCAGCCGGTGTTCGGAGCGCCAGGAGTGTCTGAGGGACAGACTCGTCTGTGTCTTTATACGGCCGGCGCCGTCTAGTCCCAGGGTTCGAGCACCGGATGAGAACGCTGACCCTCACGCGGAAGCGGGAAAGAGGGACAGGCGATACAAAGGGCCGATTCTCCGGGGTTGGTATACGTTCATTTAATCATCATCACCCATCACTTTCCCCCTCCCCGCTCTCTTATCCCCCCGCCTGCCCTGAGGCCCCCGGCCGGAAGGCAGGTATCTAATACACGTATTATAAATGGGAGGGGTTTTGGTTCGGTACCGTGAGAGATACGAGCCGCTCTCTGGCAGCAGGCAAGTTTGCGGCTCGAGTTGTCGATGTCTTCGTGTATTGGTTCCGTCAACTTTCATTCATTCGTATATGTTCACTATTAAATTGATGGAGTCTGATCCGCTCACTGCCGCCAAGGCCCAACGCAAGCCGAACGCGTTCTTCCTCCAGACCGCCAAGGAGGAAGAACATCCAATCACCATTTAGAACCTTACTGTTACAAAAAAAGAAACACGTTACTAGTAGTGTAACGCTTTAGTTATAATGCGTTATTACCCAACACTGCCTTTGATCCTTTGACATCGCATGGCTGTCAAAAGCACCGTGACGAAGGTGAACTGACGAAACCGTTGTATTACGTGGTCGTTTCCGTTCTTGTTTCTCGAACCAGACGGGGAAGAACGAGCCATTCGGACGCTTTACAAGAAAACCACCGCGCTACAGAGAGGCCGGGATTTGTTCTTTTACCATGAAAAGCGGTAAGAAATCGTTGATACCCGAAGCACCAGATAGCACGTATGTATGTAAAACAAAACATGCAATAAGAAAATGAAAGCCGTTTACAACTCCCTGTAACGCCGAATTAGAGCGCAGCTCTTGAGGAGGAGGGAAGGGTACTGGGGGGTCAGGTGACTTGGGGGGGGGCCGGGGGGTCAGTGACCTGGGGGATCACGTGACCTGGGGGGATACGTGACCTCGGGGGGGGGGTCACGTGACGATGAACGTCATCAGTGACGTCATTAGTGATGATGCCGTCATCAGTGACGTCACTGATGACGTCATCGGCACCCGCATCGTCATCGCATCATCACTGATGACGTCATCGTCACGTAACCCCACAGGTCACGTGACCCCCCCCGAGGTCCTCCCGAAGGAATCCGAGTCCTCGAAGGAACCCGAGGTCCTTCCGAGGTCCTCCCGAAGGAACCCGAGGTCCTCCCGAGGTCCTCCGAAAGAACCCGAGGTCCTCCCGAGGTCCTCCCGAAGGAACCCGAGGTCCTTCGGGAGGACCTCGGGTTCCTTCGGGAAAATTTACCCATAATGCACTGTGCGGTTACGACGACGGCGACGGCGACGCCGACGCCGACGCCGCTCAAGCCGGAAACGGGCGCCTAAGAGCTGCGCTCTAAAAGGAATTCAACTCTTTTTGTGTGTGTGTGTGTGTGTTTTCCGATGGCGTTTTAAACTCATAGCGTTTAAAACGCCATCGGAAAACATATGCGCATAGCGTTTTAAAACGCCGATGGCGTTTTAAACGCGTTTAGAACGCATTTGCTCACGTCCGCCCGAAACCAGTCAGTGAGACACATTACACGCCATACCGAACGGATTGTCCGTGACCTGGCGCTTGAACTTCCAGTCGGCCGATGTGTAATGTCGACTGGCTTTCTGTCGCTGCTGGGCCCGGCGCGCTCGTATTCCAGCCGTGTCCCTCGCGTCTCCCTCTTCACCTTGCCGCCGCCCACCGTTGTCGCGCGCCACAAATTGCCCGCAAGCGATGCTCAGTGCGGGGGTTCTTATACTAATAATGCAAAACTACAGAAAAATTGAGTGTCGAAAACTATCGATGGTTCACTATCGATAGTAGAATCGATAGTACTATCGATAGCACTATCGATGTGTCCTCTGGTCGACAATCGATACACCACCTTTAGAAAACTGTCGAATGTTACGAAAATGAAAGCACTATTGGCCCCGAGCGGGACCGATTGGAGCGCTGCGATCGCTCGACCGTGACGTAGGATGGAGGATCACGTGATAAGGCCAGCTATTCCGCCTTGCTTTGGTCGGGGCCTTCGGAAGCCCTTCAATCGGTACTTTCGCATTTTTTTCTGTGTTTGAAGCTTGATCAGTACAGGCGTGGATCGGCTTCGGCAGCTGTCGAGCTCAGGGAGCAATGGTAAAGTACTGTTCGGGGCCGCAATGCCGCAGTTACGCGACCGACCCAAATATCAGCTACCACATCTACCCCAAGGAGAAGCATTCCAATATGATTCATAAAATGTGAACAGTCTCACCCTGCGTGGCAGTACCTTTCTCATACAGCTTCAATATTATTTGAACAATGGGGTTAAAAATGTATGTACAAGTTGGCGTCACGCAATGCAAGTAGAGCTGAGTGCTAATAGACTTGAAACAGTAATTTACAGAGGGTAACAAGCCATAAAATTTCACTGACTATTTTAATGCAAACATCACTCACAGCTTAGTGGTATTTAAGCAACCAGCAGCTGCATAAATGTGAGAATGTTACGTGGCTTTATTTATTTTACTTTAAAGATTGCTGATGCAAGTAGCTGCACTCGTATTAGCAAGTAATATTTTTATTTTTGTAACCTATCTGCTTATCTTGTAGGAGCCCAAATAAAACAATTCTACAACTCTAATACACCTAGCTACAGGAATATTTGCATAATCTTTCTTTACAAAAAGAAAAACAGCGATGCTGTACACGAACTGTCATTGGCCTTTGAATGGTCTGATATTAGTTTATGAAATTAAATGTTATCAACAAGCTTTAATATTCGTCGCTCGAAAATTCCGACATCGCAGAAAAGTTACAAAACCTGTGCTTCAAAAACGTAAAAAAAAAAAAATTAGTTGCATTGTATTGATTTTGCGACTCGCGACTTGGGAAGCGAGCATGTTACCACTGAGCCACGAGAATTTGTTTTCTTTATTCCTGAGCTACGATAACAACGGGAGATGACCGATTTTATTTGGGAAAAGGCGCTTCACTTCACCGTTCATCGGGAACATTTAGGAGGATTTCGGACTCTCCAGCACATTTTCTTCCCCCCCCCTTTTCCAACGACACATGCTTTCCCCTCTATGAAAATATCAATCGATCTTCCGACATCTCATCTCCTTTGTGCAGGAATGTTTGTTGATAGGCAAAACAGCCACTAAAATTCGAAAGTAATTTGTAATTTGAGTAGAAGTTGCTTAAAAAAAGTAATTAAAGTAAACTACTAATTACCGATATAAAAATGTAATCGAAAGTTACTCTACTCAGAAAAGTAGTTAAACTACAGTAACTTGAGTAGAGTAGTTGAACTACGTACAAGTCTGCATACAACCTTACCAAGTAATAATACACGGCATGTTCCTTCACCCATGCTTTGCAGGAGCTCGATGTGTCACCGACGTTTCTTCCATCCAGCTCGTGCGGGTACGAAGTGAGTGCCGACGTTTGCAGTACGAATCCAATGAACGTGTAGCAATCCTTATCCAGCTTCTTGATTCTACAGAACACGTGTCCCGCTTCAAGAACACTTTCGCCCTCATGCAACAGGCGGGACATTTAGTGGGCCTTGTCCACGAACGCATTGATGCTGCTTAAAGACAGCACAACTGAAAAGGGGTACGCAGTTGTAACAAGGTGCCCGGTCGAGACAGAAGTTAAAAAAAAAAATTCGCCTACCTTCAACGGTAGGTCGCACTTCGTAAGCATTCATTGCGATACGCGAGACAGCCGCCGAAAACGACAAGTTGACCCGTACCCTCCGCCGCGCCAGTCCACGCCGCCGCGCTTCCGTGCAGCGACCGTTTCCCTGCTCGCCTGCAACCGGCTAACCGGCTCCCCGGAAGCATTCGTACGGTAGCCGATTCAGGAACTCGACTGGGTCGAGTAGTGAAACGAAACATTGGGTTAAAAGAAGCCTTAAACACCCGTAGTATTAAAAAAGTGAAGACCGAGACACTCCATTCTTGACGCAGAGTGCAGGAAACGGTCACGTGATCCCTCATCCTACGTCACGACGATAGGCCCGTCAGGTGGCGCCACGCCATGTTCTCGGGGCTAATACCCAAAAAGGGAATGACGACGAATGTGTACGGGCAGGCAACGCGTGGTTCGGGGAAAAACATGAAACTGAAACGAACCAAAACATAAAGTTGCATTCTCACACCATGAATTTAGAGGTTAAAACAAAATGGCGTTTTGCTTGTTTTCCTGCGCACCTATTTTGTATATTCATGAGGTTCAGGTATTAGGCTTCACAGTTTACTATGCCCGCATTTGTAAGACTATAAAGTATATTCAGCATTTTTTTGTTTGTCTTGGAGCAAGGAAAAACACTCGCTGAAGACATTAAGCACCAGGGTTTTCACAAGTTTGTATTACGCTTGTGTTTTCGTTATTATTCAATTGTCACATGTTTTTCATGGCCTTGACCACTCACAGGTGCAAAGGAGCGCTTAGAGATCATATTTTTATTTTCTGCTGATGACCATTCATAGCGAATTACCGAAAATCGGGAATTAGTTGTTGACAAAATCAGTTAGACTTGTGTGCCGTGATATATGTTGCCACTTTTTGTTCAGTTATATTTTGGCAGAGTTTAATAACGGTGGCTGGAAAAAGATTGATCTCTTGGTGGAAAATACAACGTTTACGTTGGTGGAAAATACAAGGCCGTCACATAATCTATAAATAAATATTTTTGATTCGATCAATGTAACAGAGATTTTGTTGTGGTGACTTCAAGTTGAACATTAAGAGATAAAAAGCTTATACCAAGTCAACATGGTTAATTAATTGCTGATGATTTTAGTTTTTTTTTTTTTCATTCTTCAAATACATTAAGTTTGGGAACAACGTTAAAAAGATGGAAAACCAAAATTTGGATTAAAGAAAAATGCAGGAGATGTAGGCGGGACGCTACAATCCCTACAACACTACTCGTAAGGCGATATCTCGAATAGACGGCCGTATTTTTGGAAAAATAGGTCGAGATTGAACCAGGCCGACAAGGCGCATGACGTCAAGATATCTCGTTTCCTCCTCTCTTCGCTTCGCCCCCTCAAGGCGGCGAGGCGGAGAAGACGCGAGGCCGTTCCCTCTCCTTCTCGACTCTTCTCGGAGAAACAAGACGCAAACATATCTGTCAAATGCGCCTCCTTTTTTTGAAAAATACGGTCATCCGTTCGAGATATCGCTGTTTGAGTGATGTTCTGGTGTTTGTAGCATCCCGTTGCACGCTTTTGTTGCGTGTTGTGTGGAGTCCTAGTTTCGATTCAGCATCCCTTTAACTGGATCAAAAATAAAATATAAAAACGAAAATTACATGTGATCCAAAAAATGATATTGTTGGCAATGAGACATTATTTCAGTGAGCAATTGTATATTAACTCACCTTGATTTTGTTTTGTGTAGAATAGCTTTTGTACTCTCTTCGTGCTTCATTCTCCCTTCATTTCGTTTTGATGAACGTTTGCTGATTGTTTTCCAATAGGTTTTAGATTGTTCCTCGATAATTACGCGGAAGTCCCTAACGGCTGTTGCGTTTTCCTCCGAGCTACATTTCCTGGATGAACCCACCACGTTCTTCGTCACCTAAAAACACACTCTCGATATCTTTACGATTGTTGGCTCTCGATAGTTCCTCGATATTCTACCACAAACAATTTCACGATAGTCGACTATTGATAGTTGGCTATCGAGTTTCGCGGTAGTCCACTATCAATAGTCGAGTATCGATAGCACTATTGATCGTTTTCTTCACTATTAATAGTTAAATTTGACTTCCACTATCGATATATAGTACTATCGTAAGTTCTGCACCACCAGTTGCCACGCCTTCGCTGGACGTCAACCGCCTCCCCTTCATCGCCTGATGCCGCTTTCTATCCGTGGGTATGGGCGGGAGCGTGGTCACTGGCGAAAGACAGACGCATACGATTGGTTCATCCAGCACGTAGCCTTCCCCACGCTGTCATCCTGGGGGTGAAAGAAGTATAGGGAGTATTCACTGGCGGCCATAGCTGTGTGCGCGACTGTTGAGCGCGTGCTGATGGCGAGCTTCATCAATTATTTCGCAACGTGCATTCCCCACCATCAAGGCTATAATTATAATGCAAGGCTATAATAATAATGCAAGGCTGCCGGCCTTAGCAGCCTATTAATGTGAGCTCGTTCTGAACATGCCCTCTCAAGAAGAAAGGGTGTAAAGGGTGTATCGTTACACCCTTTGTCCCATATAATACACCCCAAAACTTTATTTCGACGTACAGAGCCCTATAGTTGGACAGACGGCCCCAAATGTTACGAGGGGCTTGATAACGGTGCGATATAACTTTTTAAATAGCTAAAGTACGTATCAAAGACCACAGAAAGAAAACACCGAGTTTTTACAATAAAACCAAGAAAACCCCGATTTTTTTTTTAGTCGGTAAATTGTACGTTAGTTATTTTAATAAGTTGTACTACACGGTTATCAATCCCCTTCTAAAATTTCGGGCCGTCTGACCGACTCCTAGGGCGCTGTACGCCGAATTGAAGTTTTGGGGTGTATTATATGGGACAAAAGGTGTAACGATACACCCTTTTACACCCTTTTTCATGAGAGTGGCATGCGCTCTAAACAGCACCCTCCAATATGGCGTAAATTGTGTTGCTTGTATGTTTAGACAGCCTTAAAGTGAGTACACCTCAACGGGTGACTTGTCTAGCTGTAGACGAGAAATTTAGCCAGTGCAGTACATTCGCTAGCCTGGGGTCTTTCACGTGCACTACGCAGTGGTGATTACACACGAACGCGTGCCGGCACGAAACTCATCCAGATTGAAACGGGCAGGAGGCTCTACCCGTTTTGATCCCAGGTGCAACGTTACTGGAGCAAGCTCAGTTTCGCAGCTTTCTATTTTCGCCTGCAGAGGTGAGTAGCCCAGGTGGCGGTCACGAGAATTAGCGGCGCTGCAGTCGGATCTTGCTTCCTGTCTCGCGCGTTGTCTGCTACCACTGCGTTGAAAGCTTCGTTTTCCTTTTTTCTTTTCTTCCTTTTTCTTTTTACTTCCATGTGTATAATAGCGTCTGTTTCCTTGCGCTGTGAAGTGTTAGTATGAATCAACAACTAGCCCAAGCTCAAGTATTGCTATTCAAACTTGGCGGGCTAGACAATCCGGAACCAAGACTTGACTGCTGCGCTGCTAGTTCTCGTGACCGTCACTGAGCCCACGTCGCAGGCGGAGCTGTGAAACTGAGCTTGCTCCAGGAACGTTGCCCAGGAGGCACCAAGGAGGTTCTGCAGCACAAGGATCGCTTCAAGCTGAGACGCGTTAGCCCACTCGGCCACCGATCCCCTTCAAATATGGCGTCCAGTGAATATACCCATGTATATAGTACGTCTGCCTTGCTGCCGAGGAGCACGCAGTGAAATAAGTCTCTGCTCCAAGAGCAATCGCTGCATCCTCTGACCAATCAGAAGCCGCAAATACACCGTCCTTCAGAAGGCTTTGCCACAGCGGAGCACTCCGATTTACCTAGAATACGTAACGTTCGTTGGTCGCCACATTTGAGCGTGTTGTTCACTGGGCATACGCCGAGATGTCTTGGTGGCGCATTCTCGTAGTTCCCTCGTGTGACGTCACTGCAAGGATTTCCAGTGATGTCAAGGGTTGTGGTCTGGCTACTTATGATAAGGATAGATAACTGGGCAAGTTGGTAAGAGTTCATGTTAAAAAACAGCGCGACTGGTACGAGGACAAAAAGACGTAGAGAACACAAGACAAGCGCTTGTCTTGTGTTCTCTACGTCTTTTCGTCCTCGTCCCAGTCGCGCTGTTTTTCAACACTGGCTACTTATCCGTCATCCATTCTCGAATGACAAGTTCGATGTTGTTTGTGTAACCAACACCGTTAACGTTGACAGTTTGACGTTACACTCGCTTCCGTCGTTGGCCAATCATGGTAAGCCGACCTCGGCGACTCTTTTCGGTTGTGCACCCGTTGCCGATACCCCGTCCCCACAAACATTCACAGTGCTCACAGAGGTACGGGCGCGAGCGCGTGGCTTTGAAAAGTGCCTTCGACTCGCGAGTTCTCGCGCAAACATACCAAGCATTCTGTGGAGCTGGCTCGCGCGCCTATCGTCTACCCACAAACCACAGCCTCGGCAGTTTGAGGAGTCGCGTCGGAGAACCGTCGTCAACGAACTCGGCTATGACCGCCAGCGACGTCGAGGGTCCCTTTAAGTTCGTCCCCGAGTCGCAGGTCGACAGAAACGTCCATGAGCAACGCAATCGTCCAAAAGGGTACGCGCTAAGGAAGAGCATTTTTTTCGCGAGCTTGTGTCTGCCTCGCGTAGCTCTTCAGATCGAGAGATGTCTCACCTCTGGTCAGGCGCCTCTGGTCGGGCAAAAGTCCAGGCGACGCGCAGAGCGAGCCGCGTTGGCAGACCGGGCACACGACTCAAAATAACTGCTGCAGCACGCGTTGGGGAAAGTGCCGTCGTCGCCTTCGTCGCCGCCGCGGACGTGATCGCCTCGTCGACGCAGCCACATTCAAGGACAGGACCCGTTCCGCGTTTCCTGTGCGGGGGCTTTCCCCCATGATATCGCCGTTCGCTCGAACGTTGAGGATTTGGGCGCGGTCGGGCGCCGAGGTCTCTCACTTACCCACGCTTAAAATATTCACCCCATTTTCGTTCTTTTTTCCTTTTCCCCTTTTTGTGTGTGTATGGGTGCCGTCATAACTGACCTTCATTTTTTGTTTGCTTTCAACCTGTTCGCTTTGCTTCATCTTTGATTGCGCGACAAGTTGTTGGCAGTGTTCTTGTCCTCGACGCAGGCTTCGTACAAATGTGTCCCTGCCCATTTCCTTGACTGGGCATCTGGCGCTAAAGCCACTATCAACAGTACCGACATTCCAATCCCCGGTTACCTTATGGACGAGGCCATTGCGAGAGCGTTCGATCTAGTTCGACACGGCGTCGGGAAGCTGGGGCGATCTCGCTTTACTCTGTCGCGGGCTGTTTTAACATTTCTGGAGGACGGAAGATCGTTTCCTGTGATTTTAGATAAGGTTTCAGACAACCGACAACAGTGGTTCTAGGCGCCGAAATGCTGTTTACTCTCAAGCGTAGCTAATTTAGTGTCCCTAGATTTACCATGTTGGCGTGTCGCCGCGCACGCGTGCTTTTAACACTGAATATGTCAGATGGCTGGCTCCGAGCCACTTCCTGTAAGGCATTCTTACATTTATTACTTTTTGCGTGATTACTGTATCTTTTTATTTCTAGTTTTACATATCTGTTTTTCCTTTAACCCTCTTTTCCCTTCCCCGGCAGGAAGTAGCAAGTTGGCATCATTGTGCTTAGTTAACCTTTTCGCCTTTCTAGTAAACAAATTTTGTCTAAGTCTCCTCGTCACACTAGTGCTGCGTGATGCCCGACACGGGCGTCACGACAGAAACAAATATTTTGTTTCCGTCTGTCGCTCTAGTGGGACACCCACTAGAGCGACAGCCAAAAACAAAAAATTTACCGCATCTTCACGCGTGGTGAATGATATTGATTGGGGCGAAGCTTCGGTGGTGCGTGTCTGCGTAGACGCTGAGCCGCAGCATGCCGAGCCTTTCGTTCGTTTTCATCCATGTCAGAAAGAGAATGTGCGGTATGGAACGTGGTTATATACGTATTTGAGCTTTTGACCGCAGCGCCCTCTCGTCTATTAACGTTGAGCCAATGCATGCAAAGTTTAACGCAATTATATACGCATTTGACCGCAGCGCCCCTTCCTGTATAGACGTTGAGCGTCTACATGCAACATTTCATCCACGACATCCCCAGCTCTTGAGTTACTACCACATCTCAGAGCCCCCTACTCGTCCCGCATTCGTGGCCGAGTGGTTAAGGCGATGGATTAGAAATCCATTGGGGTCTCCCCGCACAGATTCGAATCCTGTCGACCACGCAAAAATTTTCATAACTTTTTATCATTTTTTATTTATTTATTTTATTTTTTTCCCCACACCAGCACCTGAGCACGTGCTCACGTGCTCGTGAGCATGTTAGCTCACGAGCACGAGCACCGGACGCCGGACGGACGGACATGACTAGCCCCTCAGGGAGCTTCGCCCTAAAGACAGCGACAAGCCTCAAACCCATGCAGCATGCTCGCGATAGTACCTTTGGCATGGCGTTTACTTTCGTTTCAGCTTGGGTCCAGATCCAGACGCAGCCGATGCTACGAGCGCAAGCGTGTGGCCCTGAACAGTGCTTGCATTGCACGAGCGCGCGTGCTTGGCAGGGACGCTGAAAGCCCGGAGCTCGCGCTTGTAGCATCGCCTGCGTCTGGACCCAAGCTGAAACGAAGTATAGTCGTTCGGTGCTCGTGAAGTAAGCACGAGCGATTGCCTGCCAAAGATATTATCGCGTGCATGATGCTCGTATTTCAGCATAGCTCCTTTATTCTACAAAGCCTCTCAAATCGCGAGATACTCTGGTTTGAGGCTTGTCGCTGTCGTTTGTTTCTGTCTGTCGCTCTAGTGGGACACGGGCATGAGGGGATCGGTGACCGAGTGCGGTCAGCGCACACTTAGCGCACACCAGCTCGGAGCACGTGGAGTGAAAGCTCGTACTGCAGAACCCAAGATCCTGTGTTCAATCCCCACCCCTGCCCGTTTCGATCTGGATGAGCACCGTACCGGCGTGCGGTCGTGTATCACTACTGTGTGGTGCACGTTAAAGACCCCAGGCTAGCAGTCGTACTGCACTGGCTAAATTGCTTATCTACAGTGGGTAACAATGTCGCCATGCTCTGGCAGACTAAACTCCTGCTGTAGAAACAACTAACAACTAATTTGTTTCGAGTGCTGCGTCAGCGTTCAGCTGTAAGTCGTGTCCTCCCCGATTGAACACGAGTGCCGAAGGCCAATAGCGTACCGTGGTGTCCAATCTTTGCCCCCGCTCACCTCCGGTGGGTTATGATATAAAAGAAAGAAGTCGAAAGTAAGCTTGCACGAGTTGGCACTTGTCCCTGACAAGGGTAGAATCTTCCGCCCTTGTACACTCTAACAATGGTGCTTGGTACCGTATACCCACCCCACAAAGGAGCAAAGACAACGAAAGCTCTTGTTTGCCCCCGACGTCCCCCGCACGCGCGCTAGTCTGCCCCCCCCCCCCCCCCTTTCTCGGCTCCTACGCGCACAACAATCGAACGTTGCAACGTTTACGTTTCGTATTCGGTTCTTTCTCTCCTCTGTGGACCTTTCTTTTAATCTCCCCATCCCTTCCTAGCACAGAGTAGCCATCTTGCTTTGTCCTTCCGACAAAGATGGCCTTGTTGTCAATGGGGTGTCGAGCCAATACCACCTATAGAACTCCGTCTCGTCCTAAGATTGACTAAAGGCCAAGGCTGGCGGGCGGAGCACTACTTCGCGTTCGTGTAGAAAAGTAGTGCGCCCCGAAAATAGTTACGGCACAGCGCAAAAAATCTAATTCGCGGCGATATTTTTTTTTTACTCTTTATGATGCATTATATTGATATATTTAAAAGGAAATAAAATATTTCCGTTAAAAAATGTCTCGACTACTGTAAAACCTTTTAATGTTCGCAAGCTTTTAAATTTTCGCCAATTTCGCGAATTGAAAAATTCGCGAAATTTAAGGGCACGCGAAAATTTCGATTTTTAAGAGTTTCAATGCAGACATCTGAAATTCGCGAAATTTAGTGGCCGCGATTCTGTCCTCTGGACCGATTCGCGAAAAATAGGGGCCGCGAAATTAAAGGGTTTTGCAGTATTTTAGAGCGCACACTCGGCAACATTTACACAAAGTGTGTGTGTGTGTGTGTGTTTTTTTTTTTTTAGCAACTAGCCATTACGATTTAATCCAATCTCGTGTCGACTACTTTCGTTCATCGCTCGGTTGCGATTCTTCGATCGTTTCACTGTAAGTGCCAGCGCAGTACTATACTTCGTTTCAGCTTGGGTCCAGACGCAGCCGATGCTACACGCGCGAGCTCCGGGCTTCCAGCGTCCCTGCCAAGCACGCGCTCGTGCAGTAGAGGCACTGTTCAGGGCCACACGCTCGTGCTTGTAGCATCGGCTGCGTCTGGACCCAAGCTGAAACGAAGTATAGGCCTCCTGCGCTGAAGCTTTGAACACACCGTAGCGCCCTCGTTTTGGGTAGTACAAGCTCACCTGATTGAGCCTCGCACTATTTATGGCACGTTGGTCGAGCTTTTTAATTCTGCCTGGTGCTGAAGAACGAAAAACACCTTTGGACGCCAAAAATCGGCCAGACTCAACGCCGCAAGACAATCAAAAGTGCCAAATTCATGACACCACCGCTAGGGTACGCGTCTATTATCTCTGGGTGGTGACGTCGAAACACCTGTGTCGCGACGCTTTCATTTTCTTTTTCTTTGTCATGTCTACTTTGGAACGCGTGGAACGGCATCTCATGGCTCGCGCTCTTAGCGTCTTAGCTTTGACGGCGTTCGGATTTTTGTTGTTTCTTTATATTTTCATCGTGATCTCGCGCTCCGCACCAGAGCAGGCACACTTCTGCATGCCTGACAGTTTGAGACGCTCGAGTTTGTACTACCCAAAACAAGGCCTAACAAGTCCCTTTTCGCAGCACCCCCTGGGCAACGCAGGAGGCCCATAGAAGCTGAGCTTTTCTGCCGTGTAAGCGAGCACGTATAATGTAAGCGTCGTTCGCTGCAACGATGCTCCAGCTTGAAACCTCGGCTTCGTTCGCAGTTACGATGACAGGCAAAATGGAAGCGAGAGTGAAATATACCGAGAGCGATGCGAGTTCGGGAAGGAGCGACCGCGGCGATCCTGTGACGCGTTGTGCGTTTCAGAAACGCCCAGACCGTTTCATTTGCGATACTATATAAACCAAACCCGGACAAAGTGACTTTGCCCAAGCCTCCATTTGTAATACCGATCGACGCGAAGGGTGGCCAGCTTGTCAAACACGTGTGGTTTCGGGACCTCCAAAGCCGAGTTCATTGCCGGCTACCACTTCACCGCAAACTCGTCACTTCCGTCGATAAAACCCCGCTGCGTTACAGCACAACGCCACGTCGCCGACAGTCCCGCTATGGAATCACATCATAACTGTAGTAAAGCGCACCTGAAATACGTCTGAACTATACCTAAACTTCGAACGTTCGATTAGCACACGAAACGTTTTCGACGCGTTGACCCGCATTGACCTTGGAGCAATATAGCACGTGGTTTCTATCTGGCTCGTGATTGGACCCGGCGGCCCGTACAGCTTCAACGGTTAGTCTATGTTAGGGTGACGTCATCGTTAGTGGATTCCCGACCTGCCCCAAGCGGCAAACGCGTTCAAGCTCGACGAATCACGTGATGCGGCCGCCATTATAGGTTGCTTGAACTCGCCGCTTCGCTCTCCCCTCTGCGCCTTTGCGGATGCGTTAAACATTGGTTTCTTTTCTTCTTTTTTTGTCGCGTTTTATTACTTTTTTTTGACTCCGGCAAATGTCGTCCGATACTGATATTTACTAGTTAAATGCATTACATCATTACGCGGCCAACTTCTGCGGTTAGTTTCGTAGCACGTTTTGACTACTTTCACCGCCGGTCTACCGCATACACCTGTCATGAGGCCATATGATCCGCGGGAATCGACGTTAGCAGCGACGCACATTGAGTATATGGGTGACTCTATAGATAGCACGAGGGTTCAAAGGCCAATTACTTATGACAACTCAAGTTTTCTTACCAATAGCGGCGAAACATTCGTAATAAGACGTAAAAAAAAAGAAAAAAAGGTGACAGGAATAATTAGCGTAAACAACCACTATCTGTGTTTACCGAAAGCATCGTCCTTCGTGTTCATAACATTAAAAAAAAAAAACAGTTCCTTTTAAATGATATGGGGGAACTCGTGGAGAAGATAGGCAACGAACGTATAACGTGCATTTTATCTGATGCTATAGGCATCATGGTATACCGTCAACATCGGGCGATTTGTTTGCTCACAATATCGCCCCCTACACGTGTTTGACGTGCCTAATAGTTTTTGCGATATAGATGTTCGCTCGATCAATTTATTTATCAATGAAAAAATAAACAAAAAACTACACCGTTTTTTGTTTATGTTTTCAGTCTTTCTAGTGCTTTAATGATTTGCTTAAAGGGGACTCAAGCGGTTTTTGGGGAAGCTACTTTTTGGTGCGATGGCGTTAAGGAAGTGTCAGTGAATGAGTATCTTCAGTTTTAGAAGGCAGAACCGCCTATTAATCACGCAGGAATAAAATACGTGCGGACTCTTTTCTGTACTTGCGAGGACCAATGAAATTATCGTATGTTTGAAAATTTTGGCGGCCTTTCTTTCCCCGCTGCGTTGGAAACAACCGCAGCGGCAGACCAATCACAGGTCGAGGAGAACTGGTGGCGCGCGTTGCAGTGCCGGTCGCGGGCCGGCTTCTTCTCTGCGAACATGGCGTCGGTGGTGATCGTTGGCGTGGTCGGCGTGGTGGAAGCTCATCGTTCCGCGTAAAAGCGCTATCCTTGACTGTGAATTTTCGTCGTGTGTCGCTATGATAACCCAGCACGTACTAGAAGGGAAGATCCACCTACTCGTGCGGCGATGTCGTGGCGGCACTCTCAAGACAGCAGAAACGCCCGTGCCGTCGTGTTTATTTACTTCGACTACAGTGGTGCTTTCTAAGCATTTGTGTCCTCGAACATCGCCCGGATTTCTTATTTGGCGCATTTCATGCGTGTGCTCAAGTTCAAGGTATTACTGGCGCGTACCGTATAAAGGATGCGAATTTTCACGCGTTTTCATCACCGGAGAAAAGTGATTAGTGTTAGCAATCCTGAACGCTTGCAACGTCTATCTGATCACGAAATCATATTTCTACGTTGCTATATCGCTGCTAAGATTACATTGTCTTTTATAATCGTAGAAAAGGCGTGTGGCGATATTTGTACTATTGTAATGTCGTGTATTAGAGTCGTGATCGTCCAAGACGGCGTACTGCATCTTTTTATTTTCTTTTTTTCATCCACTGTAGCCTGCAAGCCTATCAAGAAAAATAATAATAAAGCTTTTGGCTATAGAAAACTGTCTGTCTATATTCTGTTACGGCATTGAGTAGCAGTGCGTCCCCTTTTAGAGGGGCCGCTGAAACAGCTGACGGCGGCGTATAGAAGCGGTCGCCGTGCTGACCACCCGCTGCGCTTGTTGTAGCGGTCGTTCCGGTCGCTCCGGTTGCAACGGACGCAGTCGTAAATACGCGCTCGTTGCACATGTCTGAACCAGCCTTCCCTCCGTCCTCCCGAGGCGAAAGTCAACGTGGCGACATCGCTTGACATCACGTACCAGAGGTAACGCTGCGATGTCAAACGTTGGTTTGGTTAGGACTTGCCCAAACCGCAAAACGCCCGAAAAGGTCTGCGTTTCGTCGTCCTCGGAACCCGAACATGACTCCGAAGCGCTGCTATCGTCCACATCGCACGTCGGAGTGGCGTCATAGGAAATCATCCCCAGGTCGGCTGTCCGCCGAAGAATTTCAACCTCTAACGGCGTCAGGTCCTCGAGCGTAGAGAACTCCGCCATGATCGAAGCTCGAATGACAAAGAGGTTCGGCCGATGCGGCTACCTCGGGATCACTGCGCGACGGAACGTCGTCCAACGCCATTGGCCCGAGATCCTTTTGATAAGCGTGCGAGGACCAATGAGAGTGGTTTCGTTTTCGGATGGATCCGAGGTTTGGCGGCCTTCAATTACATTTTTATTAAAGAAATAATCACCGTATGACTATACTTTTTGGTTTTTAGGGATACTTAGGGCGTCTAAATTCAGCTGTCATCATCAAAACACGAACTCAAAAACCACTTGAGTGTCCCTTTAAGATAACCAGTTCAATTTAATTATTTGTGTTTAAATATAAAAGTTGGGACTTCCCACGTAAGAAACTGTCACAGAGAGCTTGAGGGTGCCTGCGGCCCGGCGGCCCGCAATATGTGACGCCGAGAAAAAGCCGTCTGCACGAAAGTCACCCGAGCGTAGCGTTGTCGATGGTAAATAGAGATTTACTTTCAGTGGCTGGCGACGCCGCAGTCTGTGGAGCGCACCTGTTCAAACAGGTAAAGATATTTTCACACAGGCCCATAAAGTGGCGCCTGGCGTTCGACTTCTGCCGAAATTTCTGGGGTCTCTTCTATTGGGCCCTTTAATTTTATTTGGAAAAATTTGCGGAAGAAAAATGTCAGGTTTATTTTGACGCGTCTGTAACTTGAGTCATACCTCGAATACACCGTAAGCAAATGTGTATTTCCTAAGGCCAGTATCTTGAAATGCTGTTAATAATACTTTAGCAGCTGGGCCGATAGTTCGAGAAATGCGCTGCTTGGCCGAGGTGGGACAATTGAAATATTCCTCGAATACTTAATTTCTCTAATGAAAACAAGACGAGACAATTCTTTCCATAGATTCACTGCGTCACTATAGGAAACTTCCCAATCTTCGAAGTTCGCAAAAAGTTTATGTTCACAAAAACCAAACAGTGAGCAGTTAACGTGCGAGTTCATCTGTTCTTCGCATTTAGCATATTGTTAATCGGGTTGTGGACCTGCTTCGCTATGCAATATTTCATTAGTCTCTTCGTTAGTTTATTTTTCTGAAAACTTGCGTCGTCGGGTATACGACCGTAGACGATGCGAATCCTCCTTGTGCAACAGTTTAGTCGTTTCGTCGCCGAACCTAGTTAAAATTAACGACCAACGTAATCAGATGCATGGCATCTAAGTCATCCATCCGTGAGCGCATGGATGACATAAAAGACCGATCGAGACGGAGTAATTAATTTTTTTTCATGGAATTAATTACGTTCCGTCAGAAACGTGGAATCAGTCAGAGGAGAAGGTTAGAGCGGTATACCTGTACGGGGAATGCAGATGCAGATCACGGACGACGGCATAGCACGGGCTCATAGAATGTTTACGTTTTCGGGGAACAAGTGCCGACCAATTATTGTTAAGTTTACTCATTTGAAATGTAGACACGGTATTCTGATGTCGAGAACAAAGGCACAAAGTTGTGGTGCGTCTACTAACGTAGATTTTTCACCACGTATACGCGTCTCGCTCGAAAGAAATGAATTGAACTTTGAATTGAATATTATTGAGTATTAACTTTAAACCCTAAACTCGTCAAACACAAACAAAGTTGGAACCGAAAGTCCGCGGAGAGCGCCGATTGGACGCCGGCGAAAAAGCGCGAAGTCATCGTCGTGATAGGCCATCCGGTGCGCTTCGTCAACTTCGGCCCCAACTTTGTGTTTGACGAGTTTAAAGCCTATGTGTTCTAAACTCGTCAAACACAAAGTTGGGGCCGAAGTTGACGGAGCGCACCGATTGGCCTATCACGACGATGACTTCGGGCTTGTTTTGCCGACGTCCGATCGGCGCGCTATATACGCAAACTTTCGACTCCAACTTTGTGTTTGACGAGTTCAAAGGCCCAGGTCACAACAAACTTCACCTAGATAACAAAACCTATGTTTACTGTTCTGAAAGCGATAGCGTGCGCGAGCTCGGGGCTCGTGCGATAAGTAACGCTGATAATTGCATTGGCGGCTCCACTGACTCGGCGAGCGCTTCCCCTTCGACATAGCACACGAGTTATGTCCGAGGCCATTACCAACCGCCTGAAAACACGACAATTTTTTTTCACTAATGTAACGAGCGCATTAAAAAACCGCGACGAATTAAGTGCTGTTATTGACTCGTCGTTGTTTCTCACTGAGACGTGGCTTTCCGCTACAATACGTGACAACGAAATATTTGATGGAGAAAAACTCTTTAAACCGGGCTCATACTACGTATAGGGGGATCGGTGGCCGAGTGGGCAAGCGCACACCAGCTTGGAGCACATGGAGCGAAAGCTCGCGCTAGTGATCCTGGGCTCAATTCCCACCCTGCCCGTTTCGATCGGATGAGCATCGAAACGGCGTGCGGTCGTGTATCACTACTGCGTGGTGCAAGGCCCCAGGCGACACTCTAAAAAAAAAGGGGTGTAGTATACTTACACCTAGTGGGGTGTATGTGACTTGTCCCATATACGACACCCCCATGGGTATATCTGCGACACCCCAAAGGGGTGCACATATGCACCTCATTTTGAGGTGGACATGTGCACCTCAGCGGGTGTATAAGACACATCCCATCCCAGGGTGTACATATATTCCCTTTCTCACTTACTGGGAATAATGATACACCCCATTCTGAGGTGTACATATATATTCCGTTTCTCACTTACTGGGAATACTGATACACCCCATTCTTAGGTGTACATATATTCCGTGTCTCACTTAATTGGGAATATTGATACACCCCATTCTTAGGTGTACATATATTCTGTTTCTCACTTACTGGGAATACTGATACACCCCATTCTTAGGTGTACATATATTCCGTTTCTCACTTACTGGGAATACTGATACACCCCAAGATCTGGTGGTAGAATATTGGTTCACGCATACAGCGAAGCGCTATAAGCACAGCGCTGACTTTGCGCTATATGAGCGCGTGCTGACAAGAGCGTTCACCAGATTTTTGTCGCACCTTTAAAACTGTTGCTCATGGCAGACGATAAGTAGCTGAAGACACGTTAACAGCTCTAGATCAGCGCTCCACTGCATGTGGTAGCCGGTTTTTATTGTGTGAATATAGTATTATCTGCGTTTGTTTTCGGGTTTATCATAAAATAGTTATTCAGTTATTCTTTGTGTTTGCTATCGTCCGCCAAAATGTACGGCTAGCTTTGTAAGTGAGCTGCATGATGCTACGAACACGGTCGTAACGAGATTTCTGAACTCCCCAATATTTTTGTCAGGAGATTTTAATGATCTAAACATTTCTTGGGCACATGAGTACCCATTTTCTAGTCCACTTTCGTCGGAGTGTTTTGAGTTCTTGAGTATGTATTCCGATTTCAACCTATCACAGCTAGTTACCGACTCCACAAGAATTACTACCACGTCCGCAAATATCCTTGACCTTGTTCTAAATTAACGTCTGGCCTGGTATCCCTAATATCTTATCTGCGAGGACTCGGTGATCACCGCTTGTTGCATATCTCTTTAAACATTCGGAAGTGCAATTTAACCGAAGAGACAACACGTACTCGAAGTCTAATTTTGATGCCATTAACGACGCCCTAAGTAAGTTCCTTGATAGTTATCTTATAAACTTTTGTGAGCCTTCTGTTGAAGACAACTAGAATCTTGTTTTATTATTATTATTATTTAAAGCCAAGTGGTCCTTCTCATGTGCACGTGCATTCCACTTCGATCTGCAACATCTCACGTTAATTCACCATGGCTTTACAAAAAGAGACGTTGCCTTCTTTGCTAGTTCCTTCGACTAAAAGCGTTGTTTTTTTCTGCACCGCAGTCGAAGGTGTTAAACGACATGATGGTTAAACACATCGCTAAAAAGGTTATCCAACAAGAGGAAGAGGTTGTTTCGTGTTGCTAAATCTTCTAACGCCTGTGATCGGTGGGTTTGTAATCACAGTGCCAATGCAATTTATAAAACTGCTATCTGCTGTCATACGTTTTATATCTCATCACGCACGGATCATATAGTATATAAGGTAGACATTCGAATGTCACACTTGTGCATTTCAAGAATCGTTCATCCCGGCAATTTCTGTGGACTGGAACCATCTTCCCGCAACAATAACCGTTATTGTCATTGATCATCTATTTAAAACTGCCGTTAAAAATCTGTACTGTCCCCACTGTTCATCAAAGTGTACAAATACCCACTCCCCTCTGTAATGCCGATGGCCCTGAGAATATTTTGAATAAATAAATAAATAAATAAATAAAGGTGTTCATAAAATTGCCCACAATTGAGGCTCGAAAGCACTTTGTGGATGCCAAAGTGGCTCAGTATCATTGTTTCATTGGTTGTAGGCTACAAGGGGACGCATTTGTATAACAAAATTAAGCCGAAAAAGACATAAAACAGCAGCGCAGCCGCGGGGACGTTGAAACCGAAACCAAACATACTGAAGCAACCAAATGGCGGCCAGTGCGTCAGCGCTCTCGACCCGCTTGTCACGTAAGTAAAAAGTCCGGCTCCTCGTGTAATGCTACTAATTTTTCCCTATACTTCGTTTCAGCTTGGGTCCAGACGCAGCCGATGCTACAAGCGCGAGCATGTGGCCCAGAACAGTGCTTGCACTGCACGAGCGCGCGTGCTTGGCAGGGATGCTGAAAGCCCGGAGCTCGCGCTTGTAGCATCGCCTGCGTCTGGACCCAAGCTGAAACGAAGTATAGGTGTCACATTGGAGTAGGAGAGGCTAAGGGTAGCGCCATTCATTGTTGTAGAAATGCTCGAGGCACGTGCCGCGCGCCAATTCTGGGAAATTCATGGCGTCTGAAATCCAGCTCAGTGCTGCGCTCTGTCTGGCTGCTGCTGTACCGCCTATGATCTTCCCAGAGGGCTGCACATGTTGGGACGTGCCTTGTGCATCGACGCACCTTTGCGCTACTTTTTTTAAACATGAAGGGGCTTTACGGAGAGTGCGCCACTGCATAGGTGTCTGATTGTAGTAGAGTGGATCGCGGATCGAGGGCTATGTTTTTTTTGCTGGGGTCGAGTGTCACCACCAGCGTCCATTGCTTGACACCAACAAATGCATTGAACCATATGGGAAAAACGTCAAAAAATGATATCTGTCTCATTTGTATTATATTTTGCACGGACAAACTTTGACGTAGTTTTCTAGAATTGTGAGAATTTTTGTGTTGCGATGTCAATACTTAAATAAGAGACAAAACGCAGGCGAGCTGGTGCATAAAGCTTCAGAGAAAAATACTTTTTTATCCACTGTTTTTTCCTCCACGAGCCCCACGAGCAACCAGTGGGAGCCACTCCGTTCATGGAGGCAGCCACCGGCAGCCACAAAGATTTGCTTGAGGATTGCAGATTGCGTTTGAGGCATCATTTTTGTTTCCATCAAGCGTGAGGAACGGCGTAAGCAACAGATTGTATGGTTCTCTGTCTTGATACAGCTTACACGGTGCACATGCAACCTTAATTGTGTTTGTTTTTATTGCTTCTACTTATAGTTCAGGTCATTGATCTTGAGAAAAGATTGCTGGAAGCCAGTGGAACCTCGCTAAGATCCTTTGATCGCAGCAGACGACAGGGATTGGCACGGTGTTTGTGTAGTTTTGTAGTTTAATAACCTACTCAACAGTTACTGACGACTGCAAAATTCTGTCTTACTATTCCTGTGAAACCCCATAAAAGTTTTTTTGCAAGACACTTCACACTAGCTTCAGAAATATCATTTTTATTCATTCCTCCCATCGACTTGCATGCATTGCCTGGTGTCGAGCAATGGCCGTCGGTGGTGCCACCGTTGGGCTCCCGATCCTCGATCCAGCCTATTACAATAGAGATCAGTGGAGTGTGCCAATAAACGGCTCTGGAGTGTGCAGGCGGTGCAAGCTTCCGCCCATCACCAGACGTAAAGCCATTACCATCAGAGCCGTATATGTAGAGAGTTTGGCCATTCGTTGGGAAGTATAGGAGACAAATGAGGAGGCGCCATTGGCCGAAAGCGGGCTGGGCGTGTTCAAGGGCGTCTTCAGAAATTCGAATGTGACCAACCAGAAGCCGGAAATAATACCCTGGTGGTGGTCGCGAAAAACAAACCTGATAACTGCATTGGAGTACACTCTCGATGACTGAAAATATGGTACACGTGATGTTTCAATCATGCTCATCCAAAATGATGGTGGAAGAGTGCGACTAGCGGAACGATCGACATAATCCGTACGCCAAGCGCCGAGAACCGGGAATCTGCCGTCCGAGCGGTCACACTCTGTCCGAGCAAAACAGAGTTGAGCGGCGCATTCGTTTCTTACATTTTTCTTGCCTGATTATGATCAAAACAACACGTGCACCCTATTTTCAACCACAAAGAGTTACTCCATTTCACTCTTACGCACTTATTAAAACCATTTACGAACATAGACTTTCGATCAGAACTGTTTCTCGCTACCACCGCTAGGGCATTGTTTTCGGCTTCTGGTTGGTCAAGAGAGCATGCCAAGCCCTCTTTCCGGAGTCTGCCGCACGTCCTGGCTCTGCCCGTGCCTCCCATTGACCAAACTCTCTACATATACGGCTCTGATTACCATACATCCATCCATCCAGGAGGCGATCGGGAAGAGAACAAGCACGAGCTTCGGAGGAAACGGGGAGACGCGAGACAGCAGGGTCAAGCCTTGGGTGTCCGACCGCGAGAGACGCGAACTTGGCTTTCCATTCGCGCTCGAGCGCTGTAGCCTTGTCAGGGCTTTCGAAGACGTTCCAGCTGGGACGATGTTCGCGCCGTCCAGGCACAAAACAATTTATCTGTGCAACGTCGTCGCGAAAAAAAAACACATAATACTCTTTGTGTGACCAAGGTCCTTGCTCTACAATGGACCTTTTCCGAGAAGCGTTCTGCGCACGCGCGAGCGCCCGATGCCAAGCGGCGGAAGTCGGCACGAAAAATCGAGGAAATTCGGAAGAAGGCTGTGAATGAGCGAGTAGAACACGCAATTTCAGCATATATATAATTGTGTTACACAAAAAAAGAAAGCGGGCGGAAAGAAAAACACGACGTTTGGGTGGTGTTTTCTTTCCCTCTTTAAAGGGATACTTCAACGAAATTTGAAATATTCCCGTCGTGTTCAAAAATAGGTTGAATATGATCCACAATATCCGTAAATGACAATCGCACGTTTGTATTTTGATCCTGGTGGCTGTATTTTTCGTTATAAACGGCCCACTCCGGCAAGCGCTCGGAGAAGGCCCAGCTTAGAGCACGTGACATCCAACGCAATCGTGACGTAGGTCGTCTCAAGACGAGCAAAGCTACGGCGAGGCTGACGTCGAGAGGATGGCCTAGTCGTTCCAGCCACCGAAGCGGCTGCTTTTGTACGAATTTTGAGTGACGGGTTAATCTTCTATAATCTTGTAGGGGGACAATAGCGACTTCTGCGACACACAAAAGGGATTCTCGGGAAGAGGGAGTTCCTCCTTCCCCCTTCTCTCGTCGTGGCCGGAGGTACGGAGGCAAAACGACCTCCGTCACTAGCTGTCAAGGTTTCTAGACGAGCATTACAAACGAGGCGTTAGCGACATCCACCAGGTGCTCTTTGCTAATCGTTTAATTCGTTTTAAAATTCCTTTTCGAGACTTTTTTTAACAAGATATTGGTATGTGCCATGTGATACTGCTCTTTCGAACACAAAAATGAGCGCCGAAATTTCGTTGTAGTATCCCTTTAAGGGATACTTCAACGAAATTTGAAATATTCCCGTCGTGTTCAAAAATAGGTTGAATATGATCCACAATATCCGTAAATGACAATCGCCCGTTTGTATTTTGATCCTGGTGGCTGTATTTTTCGTTATAAACGGCCCACTCTGGCAAGCGCTCGGAGAAGGCCCAGCGCAATCGTGACGTAAGTCGTCTCAAGACGAGCAAAGCTACGGCGAGGCTGACGTCGAGAGGATGGCCTAGTCGGTCCAGCCACCGAAGCGGCTGCTTTTGTACGAATTTTGAGTGACGGGTTAATCTTCTATAATCTTGTAGGGGGACAATAGCGACTTCTGCGACACACAAAAGGGATTCTCGGGAAGAGGGGAGTTCCTCCTTCCCCTTCTCTCGTCGTGGCCGGAGGCGGAGGCAACGACCTCCGTCACTAGCTGTCAAGGTTCCTAGACGAGCATTACAAACGAGGCGTTAGCGACATCCACCAGGTGCTCTTTGCTAATCGTTTAATTCGTTTTAAAATTCCTTTTCGAGACTTTTTAGCAAGATATTGGTATGTTCCATGTGATACTGCATCTTTTGGACACATAGACCAAAAATGAGCGCCGAAATTTCGTTGTAGTATCCCTTTAAAGTCGCGTTGGGCACGCGCCGCAGCTCAGAGAGCGAAGAAACTGGTAGCGTAGCTCCCATTTTCGATTGGTAGCGCAGGTGGGTCACTTCCTCGACTTTTAGTTCGTGCAGCCACCGCCTGGTGCCGTCGGTATGTGAAAAAGGTCCATTGTGCGTAATAGGGGTAAACTTTCTTTAAACTGGTCTGTAAAGCGTAAAAACATAAATCGCGCGAGATTGAGAGGCGAAAATAAAATATTGAAAAGGAAGAGGTGAAAAAAAAAAGAGGGAGAGAGAGGGAGAGGGGGGGGGGGGACGGGGCAGAAACGAACCCTTATCTCTTCTTCCCTTTTTATTCTTTTTTTCATTCTATTTTTCTCCCAACCTCAGTCTTGTGCACGTTATTGGAAAAAAAAAAAGGAAGAAAAAAAAAAGGATTTTATTACAATTACAACTACTCTGCCTTAAAAAGTACTCAATCAGATTACTTGATTACTCGAGACAAAAAGTAATTGGCCTCTACTTGAAAAAAAAAAAAAGAAGCCATGGTTTCTTCTGCGATTATTTCAAATTTCTGAGAAAAAAACATACAAAAGCGACAGAGCTTTTTGCAGATTTGAAAACGGGTTTGTTGTACTGTCCGTTATTGGGTTAGAATCACCGTTTTTTCTTTTATGTGCAATTTTCTTGATTCTCCGATTTTGCTAAACTATTCTCCCTTCGGAGATTTTGTTCGAGGTACCTCGGAACTAAGCTTGCGCGAACAAAGGGCACCACTAGAAAGGAAAAGGGGGGAAAGGGGGGAAAGGGGGTTACGAGTAATTTTATTACTTCCAAAAGTAACCAGATTAAGGTTGTGTGACTATACCCGTTTTCACCTCAAGAAAACAGTAAGTTTTGCGCATTGTTCATACGCCGCGCGAAATAGTTCTCGCCAGATTTGGTTGTCGGAGGCACAGGCGATGCTTTTGGCGTTTGAAACGTGTACTCCTTGATAAGATAACGTGTATCCACTCCAAAATGCTACTAAATATATCTTAAATCTCCACCTAAAGGTGAAAATTAGTAATCATCCGCGAGAAGCCGGACTTTTTTTCCTATGGTTCTTGAGGTGAAAACAGGTATAGTGCCTCTACACGTGTAATCAAATGATTACAAAAATTACTCCCAAAAATTAATTGATTATGGAAGTAATCTGTAGCGAGTGCCGTACAAGTCTGGCCTCACCCACTGGAGAACGTCGTCTGTCATCTCTAATCCCTTTCCCAGCCTCTCCGCTTTTTTTGTTCTTGTACCCCGGTCTACATATACAGACCGACGCGTTGTTTACAAAACAAGTCAACGTTCGCCCGAACCGGGCACTGTTCGTGAGCAGAAACCAGATTCGTGGGAGGGGGACCGGCTGCGCACGCGCAGCGCCGACAACAGCGCCACCGCTGCGGTGTGGCGTCTGCACCTGATGCTTAGTCCGCACGTGAGAAAATTATCTTACGCAGCACACCTTTAACAAATGCCTGCTTTAGTAGCTTACACAGAAGCTTCTATCGTGTCTAAATCATCTTCAACGTAATCTGTCATTCACCAAGTCCCGTCATAATTAATCATCTAAATATATATATATATATATATATATATATATATATATATATATATACATTTTTTTTTTCATTTACTCTTGTCTTTAGCTACGTAGTTCACATAACCGGTACAAGCGACGAAAAAGAAGAAAACAAAAAGAACAAGGAAAAAGGACGACATCACAAATTGGATTAAGTAAAACAATAGAGAAAAGGAAAAACAAGAGGGATTAACAGTTGCGATAAAATCGTGAACACCTTCCAGTTACGTGGCGCAGGGCAAAACGTTGTTTCCCCCATACCAGAAGTTTCGCAGTTCAAGATGGCGACTTTTGCACAGGTAAGGTAGCAAAGTTTCAACGTTAAAGCATGTATAGCCCTCTCACTATGATTCGAAAAAAATGCTGCACTTTCTTTTTTTTTTTTCAAATTTAATGCAAATTGGGCCGCATTGCTGGATTTTATTCAGCGATATGGCCAATCTCCGTTGCGCCACTCGCACTCATCAAATTCGACTTTTATTTTATTCCGTTACTTTATTATACGGGTTGTTAATGTGAAAGTAAAACAACAACAACAACAACAACATAAACATCGTTTGAGAGGGCTGCTATCCTTTGGCACGTGGCTCCCGAGGCGCTCTCCTTTCAAGGTCAAAACGAGCGCGCATAACCTCGCCAGCGTGTGCAATGCCTCCTATTTATAGCTATCTGATTCCCGGTACGAATATCGATTGACTCTTAAATCTCCATAGCTGGCAAATCCAATAGAAAACATGTTGTCCGGGGACGGACGCTAGGTGGTTTCGCCATGCTGCGAAAGTCTGCTTTCCACATTTGGTGCAGTTTGTTAATGAACAAAACAAAAAAAGATAACCACGAGGGCATTTTGCTTGCTTTAATTACAGTGGCTTGGTTCTGTTACGAGCAAGCTTGTGGGGCACTCGAGTTGGCACGAGGAAATTACACTTGGCGGTCAGATGCTACGATATAAACTCGGAAACACACACAAACACACACACATATACACCAAAAGAAAAAGAAAAACGGTGACTGATTTGTTTACCAGCATCTTGGTGGACTTTAATCTAGATTGATTCGGATTTCCCCTCCCCTCCCTGACTAGGCCAACGTTCTTACATCTATCAGTTAACGAGCTCCAGGAAGAGCGTTGTTCGAAAACGAGTCTTTCTCGGTCGCTCGCACGCGTGCAGGTACGGGCGGATTCGGGCGGATAAGTGACCTTAGGCAGATAGCGACCCTAGCGCCACTAGCGGCACCGCTCTCCCCACGGGCGACGGAGGAGGACCTTTTTGTATGGTGCTCTTTTTGCGCGAACTTTTGCGCAAACTTTTGTTGTTGCCATGGTCAATAAGTTTGTTTTTATCGAAGTTTCTCATATATGTATAAGTCACGACTTCTCCCCCATTCTTGTCGTTCCCCCTCATGTAATGCATCAATAGATGCTTTTGAGGTCAATAAATGAAATGTAATGAAAACCTTATGTTTGCCATAAAAAACCCGCGATGGAATCGCCTTTCCACCGCAGGCAATGTTCATCCAACGTTCGGCGTAGCGAGCGCCACCGAACGGACGCGCCGCGAAATTGCGCCAGGTGTTCTCGAAAGCTTGTCAACCAACCTTGATCTAGTAACGCTCAGCTAAACTGTTGAGAGCAAACGGAAGACCGTATGCTCGTTCTTACAACAGATGCTGGGGAAGGTCAAAACCGAAGTGGAAGCTCCTTCCACTTCTTTGCTCTTTAGCAGAACAAACGCATGGAGAGGAGGCGATTTCCTCTCCAGCGTTCGCTCTGCCAAAGTGGGAAGAGGCGGGAAGTGCTTCCACCTGGTTCTTGACCTGTCACCAACTATAGTAAAACAGATGCAGCAAGAAAATTGCCAGCTGCATTTCAACCTTTCAATGAAACCGTCATATATCAGTAATGTACTGGTGGGTTTTCATTACATTTTTTTTTTTGGGGGGGGGGGCACATTCTATGTAACCACGTGGCGCCACGGTGTTCAGTAATGCCATGTCACGAGACGTGGTCATGTGTCATAACGGCGCCAACTCGTACTGTCACGTGACATCACGTCACACCAGGAGTTACAGCCAACGTCACTCGATCCGATAACGTTGTTGACGCTGTGACGTCATGTGGCGCCACGACTTGGCCCCGTCGGTCACGTGACCTCAAGTCAGGTGATTTCGTCGGGTCATTAAAACATTTAAGTAGTCCTTGCTATGGTTGTTTCAAACGCTAGATTCAAGATGATTGTTTCCGTGATCCTTTCAACACTAGATTCAGGGTCGTTTCCTTGATTGTTTTAACACTGCACCCAAGAGTATCGTTTCAGTGATTGTTTCAGCACTAGGTTCACGATGGGCTTTCCGACAATTGCTACATAAGCCTAGACCCATGGTCTCCTCGAACGTGCTTGGAATCAAATCGTGGTGTACCACAAAGGTCGATCTTGGGACCGCTGCTTTTTCCGGTGTATGTAAATGACATAAGTACTATCTCAGACTCACAAAAACAGTCATCGTGTATGCAGGCGACACGAGTGTGTTTTCCAACTCAACGTATTTGGAATCACTTGAAGTGAAGGAAAACTATTACATCGTAAAGCTGTCGGCCTGGTTAAGATAGAATAAATTACGACTAATTTTAAAGAAAACAAAGTACGTAATATTTCGACTTGTCAGCAAACAAGAACACAGAACACTATAAGTTAGGTTTGAAAATGGTGTGATTAAACATGTCAGGAAACTCAAGTTTCTTGGTGAGTGGTGTTTCTAAGAGGTCACTCTGGCTACTCACGTCAAATGGTTAGCCTCGGAGTTACCCCAAGCAGTTGGTTGTATTTATAGAATACAAAACCTGGCATCAACTTGATTTAAAAATCTCTCGCTATAATATTTCCTTGTGTATTCAAAACTTTTCCGTGGTATATTAGTAGGGGGTACTCACACGATATCTTACTGCAATAGCTGGTTTTAAAGAAATTATATGGGTAAACCATAAAGTGCAAGATGTACGTGCTGAACCCAGGGGCGGATTTAGAGGGGGGGGTCTGGATGTCTGACCCCCCCCCCCCTTGATTTCTGCATGTGTAAAATTTAGGGCGTGAAACGAGGGAGAGGGGGAGGGGGTTCCTAAACAAATGGTACGCTGACCAACACCTGACCCCCCCCCCCCCCTCAGGAAATTCCTGCATCCGCCCCTTGCTGAACCACTTTTTGCTAAACGTCGGGTGTTTCAGCGAAAACTTTCAAAAATCCTAAAAATAGAATGGTTGAAAAAAAAAAAAGAAACGGGAACATTCTGGGCCATAGCGGACGTCAGTGATTCCGAAACATCTACGAATCAGCCAAAAAATTCACTAAAATTTTCTGAGCAACTTTTTTTTTTAATTAGGAAAGCTAAACATGATTACAATTAGAAACCTGTTGAGCATCAGCTAAAACCACTAAATCAACTCATTTTAGAAATATGTAATTGG
Source organism: Ixodes ricinus (assembly GCA_037355805.1). NCBI lineage: Eukaryota > Metazoa > Arthropoda > Arachnida > Ixodida > Ixodidae > Ixodes > Ixodes ricinus. The sequence continues at coordinate 76,301 of JAZHYW010050291.1, forward strand.
CAGGTGCAGCGTTTTATGGCGTTCTGAAAAAGCAGTCAATTTGGACCCGTCCGTTTCCAGGTTTCGGTTTCCTAAGGGGCCGCATCTTTGCGCCAGAAGTCCTGCTCTCCGGAGGCCGAGACTTCGCGCCTCGGTCACGTGGGGGCAGGACCGCTGGCGCAAAGGAAACCGAAACCTAGAAACGCGCCCAAAATTGAGCAAATTTTTGAACGCGGTAAAATGCTGTACCTCTTTTACATCTTCCTAAACTGAGTTGATTTGGTTGTTTTCGATCATTGCACAGAAAGTTTCTAATTGGAAACATATGTTTATTTTCACTAATTGCAAAAGCGTATTAAAACCGCCGTGGCTCGCAGCTGGTTCCCGGAAAAGTTTATCCTTTCTTCACCACCCTATTTTTAGCGATTTTTGAAAGTCCTCACTGAAACATCCGCTATGTAATGATAAAGGCCAGATAAATATATTATTTTTAGTTGTTTCAGCTAATGTACAAATAAGACCTCAGCACAATTGGACAAGTTATTGTGGAGCCGTGCTCTACATTTCGCAGACGCTTAGAGAGGCACCGAAAATTGGAAGAAACTACAGGAAACATATTTAGTTCGACGTGAGCGCGTTGGTGAGGTTAAATGAAAAACAGAAAGAATAAACTGATAGGGACGGACAGAACAGTACTTGACTTAAGATGCCAGCTGAACTAGAAAAAACATACACATAAAAGAAAAGACCATTCACACCGCTGGATTGTACTTCGTTTCACCTTATGTGCGAGCGAAGGCTAAGCTGGAAGCGCGAGCACGAAAACTCCGTGCGTTCAGGCTTTGCTCGAGCGCGCGAGCTGGGGAGAAACGCAGAAAGCGCTGGCCTCGCTTCTAGCTTTGACTTCGCTCGCAGATAAAGTGAAACGAAGTACTAGCGACTGATTTTCTTTCTTCCTCTTCTACTATGAACACTTGAGGGAACAATTCTCTTTTCTCTTTTTTGCTTCCTAATTCACCTTAAAATGTTTGCTCCCTGAAAGAAATATTTTTTTCTTTCTCGTGCCAGCACGAGAGAAGGCGCCTAGTGCAGTCATCGCCTTTTTTTCTTCAATGGCAAGTGCCCCTAGAATTTCACGTCCCAGTTTTGTCTTGTTCCTTGCCACGATGTTTACGTCGTAGAACCGTGCCGAACATTGACACGCACAAGGTTGGCAAGCGTCCTCCTGCTGACAGGGTTTTCACTGATGCAGCGTCTGCGTTTTCCTCAATGGCACTCGACATGATTGCACCACTGCGACCGCGACCGCACGCCAGAAAAAGAAACGTGCACTGTGCGGGCCGCAAACGCCGTAGCGACGCAGCCAACGCAGCAGCTAGCGGCCAACGTTGCCGGCGCCAATCACGAAACCGAAACTATGCGCAGTACCTGGCAATGGCGCTGACATATCCCATTAGCCCCGGCTGTGACGTCCGTAAAAACTCTGTATACGTTTGATCTGAAAACTTCAAGGGATACTGAACCGAAATTTTGAGCTCACGAAACAAGGCTGGACGGATAGGCGGGACGCTACAAGACCCGAAAACATTACTAATACAGCGATATCTGTAACGGATCGCCGTATTTGTAGGAAAAGAAGTGCGCGATTAAACACGGCACGGCCAACGAGGCCGACGAGACAAGGCACGTCATGATTCCCATTCCCTTTCCTCCTCTCTACGCCCCGTCGGGCTGGTTGAGCCTAGTTGAGCTGGTGAACCGAAACGAGAAGGAGAGAAGCGAGGCCGCTTCCCCTCATTTTCAAATTCTCCCGGAGGACAATGACGTCAAAGACCTCGCTTGATCGCGCCCTTCTTTTCCAAAAGTACGGCCATCCGTTTGAGAAATCGATGTATGAGCGATGTTCTGGAGTTCGTAGCGCCCCGTTCAACGCTTTTCCGGCCTTATTTCGCGAAATCAAATTTCGATTCAGTATCCCTCTAACACCTTGTATAAACCGACACGCGGGACGTCACGGAGCTGCGGCGGCGCTGCGATCGCGTCGGAGCCGGGTGGTGTGGGCAGAAGAGCGCACGTTTTGCATGGGTGTCATAGCATTCCAGCATGCCGCAAAGCTGTGTAGTCGTTAACTGCACCGAAAGGTACAGCAAAAGTAGCGGAGTGAGTTCCCACAAGTTCCCGCAGGACCTTGAAAAGCGCAGAAAGTGGATAATATCCGTGGATCGAAGAGAATGGTCGCCTCGCGCGGACGATCATTTGTGCGGCAAGCCCTCTCTTGAATTCAAGTGTGGCTTCCATTTCAATCTCCGTCCCGAGGCTTGCCTGTATGGGCAGGGAAACAGTCGTCTGATCGAGACGACCCAGATTTTGTTTCCACGGTGTTCGCGCACAAAGCGCTCGTCGGTGGCTCGCCACGCCCGTGCAACCAAGCGGAAGGAGATGGGCGGCCGAACGGACAAAGCGGCACCGCTTGTCGTGCCTTGTGGTCATGAGGGTAAGAAAAATATCCTACCTTGACTTGAAGGACGTTGTGTGTATTTAATCAATTAATAAATACACTTCCGCAGACCCACAGTCTGCTGATCCCACCGGCAGCGCGGAAACCGTCTCGAAGTAATCGCAAGGCTTGAGAGACTTGTACGCCTGCACCGTGTCGGCAGTAAACTGGCTGGGAGAAAAAACTCAAATAAACGACGACGTGAGTTATCGACGTCGGTGGCAGCAACTTGACGTAGGAACTCCAGCACGCCTTGTTTACGGCGTACGGATCGTGGAAGGCAACGCCGTCCACGCACAGTTTGTGTCGATACAGCTGCCGTTCAGGCTCGGGTAGCGAGCTTAAAGGGGCGATGCAACGATTTTTTGTATTTTGCCCAAATACCGCTTGAACGGATCCCTGACGTTAATGACCTGTGAAATACCCGTTCGTTTTTCACCACACGCAATTGAAGTCGCAGAAAAAAAATAAAGAAAAACGAGCAGAGTTCACCCCCTCAACTCGCAGCCAGAACAAGCGGCCACGTGATCTGGAGCCGATTATATGCCGCCAGTGTTGATCATAGCCATGCGCTGGGGTTGGCAAGGCACAGGACACGCGCTGAGTTCCAGACATTGTTATGGTTCGGCTGTTTTCGTCATTGCAGCGATTGGACACAGGACAGTACCCGAATGCTTCTCGAGCCATCGGTTATCACGAGCCCAAATCGAGTGTCCACGCCATGCTCGGGTCCAATCTATGAGCCGCATTCAAATATCGTCACTCGAGGATACCGCGATCCCCCAGTAACGTCCTCAAGTTTTGCGAAGGCGAGATTGAATGAAAACACTCGGTTTTGTCGTCGAAATTACAGCGCAACGAAGGAGTTTCTTGGTCAGTGGCGTTGCGTGCGAGTATCCTTGAGTCCCACTAGTGCCAGTAAGCTCGTGTAAAGTGAAAGACATTCCAGTTGAATATCGTACATACGTTGGCAGGAAATACGACGCACAAATAAATCTAGAAGCGTCTCTACAACGTAAACAGCGAGCGCAAAGCCGCACAACGCAATGGCGAAAACACGGAGAGTCAGGCCGCTTTTGCCAACATAGCTTCTGCGCATGCGCGGCCTCTAGGCCGTGTTGGTAAACAGAGCCGCGCCGCGTTTCGGTCTTTACAGGGTGTTTCACGAGAGGTGAACAAATTCGATATTGCGAAAACTGCGCATCGCACCAAAAAAAGGCTTGTCATACTTTGGTCGTAGGCCAGGGCCTAGGACCGCACCCAGTGGTGCGGTCGGTCTCGCGTAACACAGCAGAAGCAGGTTGCACTATTTCTCCACGGGGCGCGGTGCCGTCGGTGCCGAGAAGCGCTCCGATTATAAACCGAAACTTAACAACCCGTCGAAGTTGTGCGGTTTTTTAGCCAGCTGTATATTGCAGCGCGTGCCTTCTATCGCACTCCAATGTTTTTATTTCGTGTTCTTCGATGATGCTCAGCAAGTTTCAAAATAAAACCATGCTTTTAAACTCAATATTTAAAAAAATACGTGAAAATAATTAACAATTTAATTACCCTGCACTTCAAAATTTCTCCTAAATAAGCCCCTGGCCTAGAACCGAAACGACACAAGTCTTTTTTGGTGCGATGCGTAGTTTTCGCAATATCGAATTTGTCCACCTTTCGTAAAACACCCTGTGTAATGTTTATTCCTATAAGCTGTTGTCCTACCGCTTTGACCAAGTTTCAGGGACCTTGGAACTAGTCACGTTGCAAACTACCAGCTGTTTTTCCAATCCCCTCGACCTCTACAAGTTAGTGTCGACTCCACCAAACACATAAATACATTTCACTGCGCAGTATGTCTAAAAACAGGCAATTAACTTAAACAAAAAAAAAATCAGGCGATCACGTGCGGTGCCAGCTGTGCCACGCTCATGTACAGTCGCCGCGGGAGTTAATAGCTCCACGCGAGCGCGCGTCTTTTTCCGAGGGGCGCTTGACTGGTGGCTTGCGATAGAACTAGAGATGACGTCAGGGCGAGCCCATGCAGAGTGGATGGGGGAAGCCGTCTCAATTCAAGGGAATCGTTGTTATCATCCGCCTGCGGGTGCGTAGTTCGAATGAAAATGGGAGATGATTCCGCAGAGTCATCTCCCATTTTCATTCGAACATTCAGAATGACGCTGAATCAGAGCTCGGCGTCATTCTGACGTCACCACAACCCCTGCAAAAGACGCAGACGAACTTGCTCTTCGCATAGGAAGCTCGCGCTGAAGTGTGAGCTTCGAGCGGCATTGGGTTGGAACCTTTCTCGCACTTTACACGAGCTTTCGGGAACTATGACCACTAGGTGTATATTCGTGCGCAACACCACTCGACAAGAAGCTGCTTTTTGTCGCGCGGTATATAATTTCAAGGAGTAAAGCGGATATTTTCTTTCAGTCATTTCCTTCGCAAAACTTTGTGACGTAGTAGTCACGAGGACCACGTTGCTGGCATTGCCGCAGGGTACCGATATTCACATGCGGCTCATATAGGTGTTGAAACGAGCACTGCGTGTGCACTCGATTAACAATGTCTGGAACTCAACACGTGGCAGGGCCCCGTTCGCTTTACGCCCGGTGCAGCGGCCGCTGTCCCCCTGACGCTATACGCGCAGCGTCGTCGGCCAAAATTCGTCGCCTTTTTAGCTCTACGGAGTTCAGCTTTTACACGTGCTAACCGACGAAGAGATTCTGCCAGGCTCAAAACTTTTCAACTCGTCGTCACATCCGGCTCGACAAAAAAGTTTTTTTTTTTTTTTAGTCTGTATTATTTGCGAGTGCTTCCTGCTCACGCAGCTGGGGCATTGGTGGCTATGCTCTCGTCGGCTATTGTACTACTACTGTACTCCGTTTCACGCACGCACATGAATCGACACCGGTGTACAGTCACCGGTGTCGATCCATGGCTCGCGGAGCGTGTCCCGTGACCTTGCGGTTTGGCGGAGAGACACGGGGTTGCGCGAGATGACGTCGCGCGGTCACATCGTAAGCTAAGGACACCGTGTAAGGAACAGTAAAGAGAGAGTTTTACGGAACCGTTTTTGCACATACGATACGGTACGCTGGGCCCTCCGGTAACAACTGCGCATGCTTCAGGCCCCACTAGAGCCCCTGCCGGGGCCCTAACAAGGCCTGCAATATCGTAAAAAAAAAAAGAAAAAGACTCGCACATGCGCAGTTCGTGCCGGAGGGCCGATCGTACCATATCGGATGTGCAAAAACGGTTTCCTAAAACTGTAGTAAAGGCCAATTCACAAAGTACCGTTCGCTTGCCTTGGCGTTATTTTACGGGAGGTAACGTCTGCTTACGTCGAGGATCATCCGAATACCCTTGCTTCGTATATGAAGCGTGTAAACCAGTTCAATAAGTATGCAAGGCGCAAGTTCGTGTGCTTCAAAAAAATAAGAAAGAAATTGGTGCATGCATGTTTATGCATCTTGAACTTAGTCTGCCTCGACGGGCGACTTGTCTCTCAGCTGTAGATGAGCAATTTAGCCAGTGCGGTACAACCGCTAGCCTGGGGTCTCTAACGTGTGCACCACGCGACAATGGTTTGCTATATGTGTGTATAGTGTATACATGTATATAGAACAGGCCAATAAAGAGCGTTCTAACAACAACGACAACAGTATGGTGATACACGACCGCACGCCGGTACGATGCTTATCCAGATCGAAACGGGTAGGGTGGGTATTGAACCCAAGATCCCTGGGTCCTGCAGCGCGAGCTTTCGCTACACGTGCTCCAAGCTCTGTGTGCGCTAGCCCACTCGGCCACCGATCCCCCTTCGTCTGCTTGTTGCACAGGGGTTGCGATTACGTCAAACGCCCCCGTTCACACCCTTGCGACCGAGTAAGACCAAGAGGGACCAGGACGGTTTTAAGCCTCTTGCGATCTCTTAGGACCGGATGTGCTACAGCGGAGCTGGTCCTAAGAGATCGCAAGAGGCTTAAAAACCGGTTTGGTCTCTCTCGGTCGAACTCGGTCACAAGAGTGTGAACGGCAAGTGCAAGTGTCGCCATTGCTGGGTACTGACGGTTATTTCTACTTAAGGCCCGTTCACACACTTGCGTTCGGAGCGACCACTACGCTACTGATTTCTTCGAGTTACAACTTCTGCGGCGTGAAACTAACACATGGAACCGAACGCTCACAGCGCATAAAATACTGGCATGTGCGCAAATGACATCACATAAAAACTATATATTGACTGATCGAAAAAAAAAAGATTGTGGGTAGACCTCGAGGTATCTAGGATTGAGGTCTACCCACTATCCTTTCAATCAAAGCCAATCAGAGCGCGGCGTCGCTCTGACGTCACCGCTACTCCTGCGCAACAAACGACGACTTGCTCTGCGCATGGCTTTGCACGCGACATTCGAAGCGCGAATGTACCGGCGCCTCATAACGTAACAATATGTAAGAAAACGATGCTGTGTAAACGTGCTATATATATATTGTGAGGGTGTTTTGGGGAGAAAGAATAAGCAGGCGGAGACTATGGTTTGCCCAGCCAAAACTGAATCTATTCTGCAACGCTCGCGCGACCACGCACGCGCAGTCTCTCGACCACATCGGCGCCCAAGTTGGCAGCGCTGGGCGCGCCACTGCTCCCTCCTCTTCGGAGAAGGCCATCCTGGCCGAAAGGTGGAGCCAGCATGCTAAGGTTCGGGCTGGCGAGGTTTGAAATGCTTGAGCCGACCGACATACACGGCATGCCGACCAGGGTTGCGGCGATCAGATGAAGGCTGTTCAGGCTCCACGAGGTAGTCAACAGGAGATGTTTGGCAAATGACTCGATACGGTCCTCAGTATTTTGGGAGGGGTGTTTCGGAGAGCCCAAGTTGGAGGATAGGAAACTGTATGAGTACGAGGTCATCCGCATTATATTGGTGATCCTGGTGTCGGTCACCATAAGAGCGTTTGGAGGCTTGTTGATGGAGTAATATGCGTGTACAGGCGAGTTGGCAGCAAGCCTCTGCACGGTAGGAGGCTTGTGAATTGGTATCCTCGTCGTGAATGTCAGACGGGTATGGAATAATAGTGTCCGTGTCGTAGAAGGCTCACGGCCGTGCAGCAAGTAAAAGGGTGAGAATCCAGTCGTGGATTGAACGGCCGAGTTATAGGCAAATGTGACAATATATATATATATATATATATATATATGTTTTTTTATTCTTGCAGATTTGTTTTAACAAAAGCCATGAAAGCTACATTTATGCGGTTTGTGCGAGTGAGTTATACGCCCAGGGGGACATTATATGGGTGGATAATCTTTGCAATAAGTCGGCTAATTAACTAAAATTCACTAATTAACTTTTAATGAGTGAAAATAGACATATGGTTCCAATTAGAAACTTGCTGAGGGTCGTCCAAAACATTTAAATCAGTCATTTTCAGAAAGACTTTCAGCGCGTGAAGCGTAGTAGTGCACTAAAGTTACCACTTGTGGAGCAGGTACAAGGCTAGCGGTTTCGGTAAGGCGCCCGCGCAATTTTTCCGTCTCTTATCTAGCCCCAGCCTTGTACCTGCTCCACGAGTGGTAACTTTAGCGCACTACTGCGCTTCTCACGCGCTCAAAGTCTTTCTAAAAATTACTGATTTAGGGGTTTTGGACGACGCTCAGCAAGTTTCTAATTGGAACCATATGTCTATTTTCACCAACTAAAAAGTTCAATAGTGAATTTTCATTAATTAGCCGACTTATTGCAAAGATTAGCCACCCACATAATGTCCCCTGGGCGTATAACGCACTCGCACAAACCGCATAAATAAAGCTTTCACGGCTTTAAAAAAAAAATCTGCAAGAATAAAAAAAGCACCCGGTATATATATATATATATATATATATATATATATATATATATATATATATATATATATATATATATATATATATATATATATATATATATATATATATATATATATATATATATATATATATATATATATATAAACCGTCAAAAGATGCACTAATACCGTTTGGGCAGGTGAGTTATACGGCCATGGGGACATCATATAGATGGCTAATCTTTGCGATAAGTCGGATACTTAACTACACTTCTTAATTAAATTTTAATTAGTAAAAACAATCACATGGTTTCGATATGCATTAAGGAGAATGCAGGGATTGCTGTTCTACGCGCCACACGCGCACGCCTTCCCCATATAAAAGATTCTAAGTAAATAAGCAAAATAAAGCGTTGACGAACGCGCGTGCAAGATGCCATTTGTTTTCGGTATATATTTTCTTTTGAAAAGTTACTACTCCTTACGCCAGCACGTGCGGCGCGTGGAACACCAATCCCTGCATTCTCCTTGATGGTTGGGTAATAGACCTATTGCTGTCTTACCCAAGCATCAAGGAGAATGCAGGGATTGGTGTTCCACGCGCCGCACGTGCTGGCCTCAGCAGTAGTAACTTTTCCAAAGCAAAAACCTAAAACAAATGGCATCTTGCACGCGCGTTCGTCAATGCTTTCTTTTGGTTATTTACTTCGAATCTTTTATACACGAAAGGCGTGCGCGTGTGGCGCGTGGAACACCAATCCCTGCATTCTCCTTGATGCTTGGGTAAGACAGCAAATGGTCTATTTAGCAATAGGTCTATTAAAAACATGCTGAGCATTATCGAAAACCTCTACATCAGTCAATTTTAGAACGACTTGAAACTCGTAGGAAAGGAGGATGCACCAAAGTTACTACTCGTGCAGTAGGCGCAAAGCTAGCAGTAACAAAACGCGGATGATTATATCTATACATCTACATATGCGAACGTGTTTTATACCTCGGAGCGGCGACAAACCAACGTCTCGTTGAGAAACCTGTCGCGCTCCGAGGCGTCTAGGAAGGTTCTCCCTTCGGTTCTTTCTACGAAGCCTGATTACCTTCAAAGCTATTACTACAGAGCGGGTTACACGTAATTCGATCATTTGTCCTTCGAAGTACTTTACGAGCGCTTCGAACCGAGCAGACGGCGAGGCGAAAGGCGGGGCGAATTCACTTACGTAAACAGGGAGCTTGCACGGTAAAAAGGCCGCACGCCGTCCTCTGACCTCCAACGCTGGCGGCCGCAGCAGCGATCTCTCTGCTCGCACCGCCGTCACGTCCGTACGCGTCGCGACTTCTCTCGACAGCGCCCCGTATAATTGCTTTATTGTGGGAGCGCGGTGAGTAAAGCGTCGGACGTAGCTGCGCGACTACTCCGGGCTCGACGATAAAGCCGCAGCTCGTTCGAGGACCGAGGAAAGCGAGCCAGTTAGTGCCTCATTCATTCGAAGAGCGAAGAAGCGTTTTTGCGCTATCGCCCCCACTTTTACCCCCCCCCCCCGATAGCTAAAGCCCCTCCATCCTGGGAAAAGTGGCACCATTCATTGTTGTAGAAATGCTCGAGGCACGTGCCGCGCGCCACTTCTGGGAAATTCATGGCGTTTGAAATCTAGCTCAAAGCTGCGCTGTGCCGCCACGATTTTCCCAAGGGCTGCACGTTGCACGTGCCTCGTGCATCGACGAACCTTGCGCTACTTTTGAAACATGACCGATAGCCAGTGACCAAAGCGCCAGGTGCGCATACACGATTGGCCGTCTCCTCACCCCCTCATCTACTTTACAACGCCTACACACACACGCAGCGCGTGGACGATCGCGCTGCTCTACGTTTCTCGGAAATCGCCGCGGTGCGAGACATTTGGCCAGAGAACGCGCCAGCTCACCACGAGCACCCTGGCACGAGCCTCTCACTTCAAAGCCTGTCATCGCGGGATTCTGTTGAACTCGAACATGTGCTTCGATATTAGAACCATTAGAACATTCAGAACCTGGGACCCGGATTTAAAAAAAAGGGGGGATTAGATCGGCTATACTTCGTCTCACCTTAGTATAGACTATTGTTAGCCGCGCGTGCTAAAAGCGCGAGCTAGTGGCTTTGAATGAAGCCGCGGCGGCTGCACGAGGCGCTCGTGCAGCAAGTGCTCTAGTCAAGGCAGTCGAGGCTGGCCGCTCGCGCTAGCACAGCCTTCGCGGTTAGTCCATGCTAGGGTGAGACGAAGTATAATCAAGCGACGTTTCCGAGTCACGACACGTGATCCATCTCGGTGCTCATGGCTGATTCAGGTGGTCCTTTCCCGGCCAAATATTTAGCCATATCTTCGGCGAGGGTGTTCGCGCTTTTCATGCTCGAGCCGGCAATTTGCTGGCTCGAGTTCCCAGACGTCGGACAGCTTGTTCTGCCAGACTGTTTTTGGTGTCGTCATATGCGAATCGGGAAAGGAAACCAAACTAAACAATGTTCGCCGATAGCGGGTTCCAATCACGAACGAAGCCATCGAGAAAATAGAGCAAAAATAACAAATGTAAAGATAATTAATGCTTTATTAAAAGGAATAAAATATTTTGCAAGAATTCGTTTAGCTTGTGCAAGGTCAGTTTGCTTTTGGAAATGCTGCGTATTACACCGCTGTGAAAAAAAAAAAAGTATGAATAGTGATTTGGGGGGGGGGGAGGCGCAATGAGAAGACATAAATCGAGAACAAAAGAAAAATAATAGCAAGAAAATTGAATATGAAAATCGATGATGGAAAGCCTCGTAATACGGCAACGGTTCTTCGAAAATCAAAATCAAATATATTGAAATTTGAAAAGTTTTCTGTTATATTAAAATTTGAGAACTTCTCGAATACATTGAAAAGTTCTAGCGGCCGTAGTTTGTAAGTGCTCTTCGGCGATCGCACGCAACGATTATTGGCTGCCTGCTCGCTCTGGCGCGTCGTGGTGCCGAAGGTGGTATTCACTGGCGTCCATAGTTTCGTCCTTTCCTGCTCAGCGCGAGCTTACGATTAGCTTCACAACGCTTCTGCAACGTGCATTGTGCACCACCAAGATCGTAGTTCTCAGAAGATAAGTGGAGGCTGCTCATCGTGGCAAACTCGCTTTTCGACCGGCAACTTTGTGAATGTGTATTAATATTTGCTACAGATGTTTGATGGCTGCAGAAGCAAATGAGTAAAACCGCCCTTACCTGACCGATCAGAACTGCTTTTGCGACTAGGTCAGTTGCACGTTTTGCGGTACCGCAGAACGAACCTTTGTGATGGAAAAAAATAATAATTAAGGGGACTCGGAATTCCAGTGCGGTGAATATAAGAAGGTTGATATTATTTACAGTCGAATAAACAAGAAGTTAGAAAAACCATGGTGTGGGTATATATACAAAGTTCAGTTCGCCGCATCCGCTTACGGCACGGTGGTGCACGTCGACGTAGGCATGGCGTTCGTCTGGTCCAGGAAATGCTCCGCTGCTTGCTAGGCACAGGCGGAGGCTCCTCAGCGAGCTTGGGTGAAAGCCCCACGGGCCTGGACTCGTCCGTCCGGGCTCCTCCTTGGCTGCCGGGACCACCGCTGCCGAGCCGGGTTCCGTGTCGTACCCGCCCTTCGATCCAGAGTCACGAGCCTGTCTCCGATCTTCCCTTCTCGTCGTCGTCTTCCGTATATCCAACTCTTGCCTTGAACTTCTTTGTCTTCTAACCATTTCCATCTTCCCCACGTTCACTGCGTCTTCTTCCTCGTCCTTTGCTCAGTCCACAGTGTTGCTCAGTCCAACTCACAGTTTTCACGTGCGTCGTTTTCCTCATCGTTGGTTCTCCCACATCATCACAAAGTGGCTCTAATCACAACCTTGCGTCACAGGATGGCCATGCAGCGGATCACAAGGGTTGCCACCATGCTTGGACCGGTTGTTACGGTTTTACCATAGACCCCCAGACAAAGCTTTGAGATAGGATATTTACTAAACCACATAAAGCATCGAAAGCAAACTGACGCATCGTATTTCAGGGACACTTCCTGCACTAAAAACCGTCCTAACCCTAAAATCAGGAAAACGAACCGGAGTTACCCTTTAAATAATTTATCATTGTTGTTGTTTTTTAACGGAGTTAGCATTTTATTTTTATTCATTTTTCCCTACTTCGTGACAGGCAGAGACGATGGGCGCGTCGATTGCTTTGTATGTTTGCGCGTGACTCGAAGCGGTCTTACAAGGCGTTCTAGAAAAAAAAAAAAAGAAGCCTTGTATTATTCCAAAGTGTCCATTCCAAACTGGTTAAGAGGGGAATTAGTCATAACGTTTCTCCAGGCGGCTCTTGGAAAAAGTTGCAAACATCAGGTGGCAACTAGTTTTTGGCACCAAGTATAAAAAGGTTGCAAAACGTAGGGTACCCTCCTAACCTATAGTTTCTAGCTGCTGTGAGAGGGTCACAATGCTCAGACGTCACACACAAGACAGTCCGCAAACACGGGTCACCGGAATATCCGTGGTTCGAAAGCCGCTTGCCAAGTTTTCTCCTTGCACTCATGGCTATGCGGCATTCAAAGCACGGATCTCGTGGTGACTGGCGTTCCAATGTGTGTGCAGACTGTATTTTTTACGATGTATAAGCAGTGTGACCCTGGCTTTAAAGAATAATAAGCACTAACCAACAGATCTGCAGTTACACAAAGAAAATAGAAGAAGAGATACGCGTAGTTTGGCACAGGGTATCGCACAATATTAAAAATATAGTCGGTACATATGATGGTAACGTTGTTTTTTCGGCCCTTGTAAACCGTCCCAAATCTGTCCGATGCTGACATGGCAGGAAAAATAACTTTCTTCTAAGAAACAAGCAGCATACTGAATGTATGCTGCTTTTATAATTTTATAAATTTACAATTTATAATTTTTACAATTTTATAATTTGCTTTTTTTTACTTTGTGGATTCCAAGCCAGATTTACAGCCACATCTCCTAGAGCGGTCAGCGAACCCCCCCCCCCTTTTTTTTTTTTTTCCCGCATTGTTGCACTGTATGCCCTATATAAACTTTCCCGCAGCTGAGCGGTATCTCGTACACGATATTGAGGCGTTTTATAACAAAAAGACATATGACAATTGCGTCAGCGCGCCATCTATTTGTTTACTTTAAAAAGAAGTGACGTTTTTGGATAGCTGTTTGAAGGGGATCCCGGAGAAATGCTCACCGGAGAAAAGCTCACTCGAGGAAAGCTCGCCCACTTTTGTGCGGGTCCGGAGAAAAGCTCCCCGGCCTTTTGAGACCCGGAGAAAAACTCACCTCGAATTAAATTTGTATGTATAGTGGTCGTTTAATTTAATAGCAGTATTGCTACAAAGATTTTAGGTGCCTCTCATGCACACGGTAAACTGTGCAACACAGTTAACCGTCGCCAAGCGACTTTTTCGCATTTTACTTAGAAAAGGGGTTGACTAGCGTCAAACATTTGGCTTACAAGCTTGTGCCCCGAATGAGCAATCATCCACCGCATCTTAGTTTTGATGTTAACCACTAGAATGTAAGAAAAAAAGAAGAAAAAGCCTATCGTTCTTTTTGTTGACAGTGTCACGCAGTGGCGGATCCAAGGGGGGGGGGGGCGACGGGGCGCGCCCCCCCCATACAAAGTCGACCCCCTTGCGCCCATACAAAGTCGACCCCCTCCTCCCCCTTCTCGGAGGGTAATTTGACATGAGGTGGGCCCCCCTTGCGCAAGAAAGAATGGGAGAATAGTATCCTTAAAAATGTTCCGCCCCCCCCCCCCCCAAAACGGAGTTCTGTATCCCGCCCCTGGTGTCACGCAGCGTACACACTTCAAATTAAATCGCTCTGGTGTAACCAAAAAAAAAATTACAATTTTTAAAAATGTTATATTAGATTTATTTGGTTTATATCAAATTAATTTGATAGTTTTAGATCACTGCAGCTACAGAATATTGATTATTTATCTCTATGTGCATTTTTAAACGCGAATTACTGCAAATTTAGCAACCATTTGTGAACTCAACCGCACGGAGGAGTCTCTTTCCCGGCTGGCCTGCCTTTCACCCCTCGGTTCGGCGCAGTCCATTTGTGCCGCTTCGGAATCAGGCGGAGTGTTGACACTTGGACCGCGCCAAAGAGGGAAGGTCGGCAAAGAAAAAGAAGAAAACAAAAGAAGAAAACGCTCGTTCTTCTTTTAGTGCCTGCGTGCGTGCATGTGCTGCGCGCGCGCGCAAGGCTTACGCGCGGTTTAAAATAAAGCAAGCATTAATTGGTTGAAGTTAAATTTAACATACGTGTGTGTGTGTGTGTGTGTGTGTGTGTGTGTGTGTGTGTGTGTGTGTGTGTGTGTGTGTGTGTGTGTGTGTGTGTGTGTGTGTGTGTGTGTGTGTGTGTGTGGCACTGATATTACTAACTTTTAACGAATTGGCAATTCTCGCTTCTTCACTTTTGACAAACGAGCGTTGTTCCCCTTTTTGTAAACGGGTAATCTGAATTTCAATAAATTGGTATCGTTTTCACTTCAATAGGCTGGTCATCTTTTTTTTGTCTTTTACTAAATTCCTTTTACAGCCACACCCAGAAACAAGGCAATGAAAGGCTGTAGCATAACCTCTCTTCCTGAATAAACTGCGCTTCCACTTTGTTCCCGCGGTCATTTCGTTTCTTCCTTTTGTCGTCCAAGTTTACGCCTGTCCCTTGCGCCTGTTACCTCTCGTTGCAAACTCGTTGCGGGCAAAATTAATTGGGCCTTTTAATTGATTATTAATTTAATATTTACCTTGTTGTTATGCGGATATTGAAGGAAATCCGTTGTCTCAAGAAAGCAGTTCTTGCCACTCGTCTTTCGTTTTTATAATAAAACTAAGTACAAAAAAGCTGCCAAACGAATCACAGCGCAAAAAATATATTCAAAATGCCAAGAGGAGGCATACATGAAACGTCTTAATTATTTTGTGTTTTAAACGTACAATTAGGGAAACAAACAATTAAAAGCTAAGCGATAAAGGCAGTGTACATTATTCCAGTGATTAAAAAGAAAACATGCGTTGACTTGATCTCATCACTGACCATGCAGTCTTGAGCGTTTTTGGACCTTTACCGCTCATTCACACCGGAAGCGGATCCGCGTTCGCAAAGCGGTTGCGAACGCGGTTGTATAAAGATCCAGTGCAATACGCCTCGCAAGTGGGCTCATTTTCGTCTTCTGCGCATGAGAAAGGAAGTAGCGGTGACGTCAGAACGCCGAGCCCTGATTGGCTGATCGCGACCCCCTACCTGAGCGTCGTCTGCTCCTTTGCAACGTCGTCTGCTCGCAACGTCGTCTGCGTCTGTCTTACATTTCCTGCGGCTTTCGGAAGTGCAGGTCTTTACGAGCGAGCTCGACTTCGCCTTTCAGAGAAGGCAGACAAAATAACTCGAGCGGTACGTTGTTTTTGTCAATAACTAGCAGACGCGCATCAAGGAGGGAAGTCAAAGGACTCACTGACGAGGTGTCCCGAAGCGCCGAAATTTGTTTGCTAAGAACAGAGAGTGAGGGTGGTTAGTGTCCGCAAGTTCCCCCCAAATACTTTTTCCCTCCTTTCGTGTGCGGCGAGACTCCTCACTCTTTAACGGCGTCGGCGGGTTGGCGCAGTTAACGTCGTCTGCTTTACGTCTGCTAGTCAAACCGATGGCTGCTTTACCTTTCCTCCGTCCGTCGGAGATTCACCGCTTTTTCACCGGCGAGAGTCACCGTTGCCTAGAAAACAAGGAGATG